>JAUTBY010221008.1:0-12011 GCA_032361585.1 Peltospira operculata | reverse complement strand
ATTATTATTATTATTATTATTATTATTATTATTATTATTATTATTATTATTATTATTATTATTATTATTACATTTATCATCATCACCGTTATTACATGGTTTGAGTCTTTTATTCTAACAATGTATCTACACTTACCTGTATCAATCACAGTAATATATAATTTATTTTAACGGACACGCATGTTTCTTTATTTTGCTTTTATACGTGTATTATATCACAATCATATTCAAGGACCACTGGGATTAACGCCAATAAATAATCTTAGCAATTACATCAAACTGTAATGACGAAATATCTCTTACTGGGGTGATAAACTTCTTGTTCTTATCATCATCATCACCACCATCATCATCATCATCATCATCATCATCACTATCACTATCACTACTACTACTACTTATGATGATGATGATGATGATACTAATAAACAAACAAACAAGCAAACAAACAAACACAAACAAACAAACAAACAAATTAATTAATTAATTAATTAATTAATTAATTAATTAATTAATTAATTAATACTCTGTTATAATTTATTATGGCTTAGAAGTGGCTTATTCAGTGTAGGCCTAATTCTCTCATTCAAAATATACGCACCTTTAAGCTTATTAATGAGTACAACTATTGTTGTTTGTGTGCTTTTCTATTTTATTATTATAAAAATTCTGTTAATGTATTTGCCCGGTTTTGATTGACTGAAATACATTTTATTGCTTTGATTACTGTCGACCCGTTTTACGTCCACATTCAAAGGCGAATATTTAGAAAGGTCGAAATATGCTCGGAAGAAAGTGTTTCTGACATTAACAAAAATATTAATCCTACTTATATAATAACAGCTTCGAAGAAAAAAAGAAGTTTTCTCTGTCAAGTATTTTATTTTAACAATGTGTTTTTAATATGTCATTTAGGTTCCCTATTTCATACTTTGATAAAGTGAGTTCTTATTTGTTAATGTTGTAGGCGGGAAGGAGGGAAAGATGGATGTCACGAAAAGTAGTAAGCAGTTTGTTTTTTATTCTACTTTGTTGAATAAACTTTTTATGCCATAATGTGTTGCAGTAGGTGATAATTAAATTGGTTATCCATATTTACGATTTTTAAACTTAGAATGAGGCTATATCATAATATGTTGATGTGTCGGTCATGTAAACTGAAACAAGTTATCTGAAGTAATTCGATAGTATTGCAAATAGTCTTCTTCCGGGCTATCCCGTATTCCAGTGAATTTAATTTACAGTACCATTACAAGGAATATGCGCACGCATAATGATAGACCTTGATTGTGTGGTGACACCTTTTTACATCCAGAATCTTCACTATCTGGTTTAAAGATGAGTTAAAAACTAGTAAGAATCAACTAGTATTTAAAAAAATTATAAAAAAAATTAAAGGTTGAATGATACACAACACTCATATGGCATTACAGTTTCATAATGAATAATGTTCAACATCAAAATTCACTGTAATAAGCACCAACTGTTGTTGACAGATCAGAGGTTACTAATATGGCAGCCATCTGCCATTTAGAAAGTCACATGGTACCCATACTTTTTACAGAATGACAACTAGACTGGTAGCTTACACTTTTTACAAATATCGTCAAGAACCAATTTTCGGAGAGCCTCGTAATCCAGTATATTTACTTTACAATACATTTACAAGGAATCTGTGCACGAATGAGCCCCGATTGCGCAGTGACATTTTTTCACATCCATATATCTTTGCTCTCGAAAATAAACATGAGGAAAACAACAGGTAAGAGTAAACTTTTTTTTAAAGGTTAAATGATAAACGGTAGTCTGATGCCATTAAAGTTTAATTACGAGTAACATGCAACATCAAAATTTACTCAGCTTACTGTAATGAGTACCAATTGTTGTTGACTATTCAAAGATTGCTAACATGGCAGTCGTCTGCTATTTTAAAGTCACGTGATAGGTATTACCCAATTTGTTTACATTTTCAACAACAAAAACTTGGGAAAAGGGGCCACAACTCCAAATGTCAACTTCCGACCATGTACAGATTTCACTTTTGCAAACACACAAAAAGGTAAGATTAAAAAAAAAAATTGGTCAATTTCATTAATAGTATAACCAATGTATAATATTGTTCTGTTATATTAAATGTGGAATTACAATGCGCATGCGGAGAAGCTTTTTCCTGTTAACCCGCCGAAAATCGAGTACCCCAGGATACACCAGAAAAATGGTCCATAACTCAAAATGTCATCTTCCGACCATCTACGGATTTCTTTCTTGCAAAGGCATAAAAAGATAGGATTTAAAATATTGGTTTGTTCATTTTATTAATTACTATATCCTGTATAAAATATTATTTTGTTATATTAATTGTGGAATTACAATGTGCATGCATAGCAGCTTTTCCTGTTAATACACCAGAAAACAAGTACCCCAGGATATATTGTAATTTAATATTTTTCATTTGTGTTAATTCTTTTATGGATTATTGGGTGCTTGGAACAAACATTATCAAATAAGTTTTTTTAAATTACTGATATGATTAATTAATCATAGGTACTTTTTAATTTTAATTGATTACGTGTGTCCATTTTACTTTCAGACTTTACATCTGTGTTCAGTGAAATTGCAAAAGCGATAGAGGATGCAGACTTCTTAGCCATAGATGGTGAATTCACAGGTTTGGATTTATTTAACAACATTTATGAGGTTTAACATCTGGGTGCTAATAGAATGTTCTAATTTGTAAAATCTAAATTGCCTGTTAGCGAGTGAACTGTGATTTTATGAGTTTATCAATAAACTGTTCAACATTACACAACTTACGAAGGAGCAGCACATAATTCAGAGGTAGATCATCTGCTTATATGTCAGATCAATCCTACCCAATACCCATTGAGTGGTATATCTACTGAGCTATTTCTTGTTCTAGCCAGTGCTCCAAAACTGGTGTATCAAAGGCCACTATGGGATAATAAATATAAAAGCTCCGTCGCTGCCAATCAGAAAGAGTGGCACAAGCGAGTTTCCTTTTTCACTATCAGAATGATCCTTAGCCATATGTTATCTAGACCGTCGATGCCATATAACCATAGATAAAATGTGTTCAGTGTGTCATTTTCTCTCTTCATATCCCAACCTGTGTTTCATGACTAATGTATCAAAGGCTTTAATATGTGTTGTCCTGTGATGTGAATAGTGCAATATAAAATATTCTTTAATGTTTTTTGTAGGTCTTGATATTCCTCAAGTTGGACATGTAACATTTTGTGATACGCCAGAAGAACGCTACCAGAAATTAAGAAAGGTTTGTTTTACATTGCTAACATCCAATAGTCAGTCTTTTTTCATGCTGGGGTGTCATTAAACATTCATTTATTTTATTTATTTGTTCTATATTGATAATTATATGATCATCATGGACACCAGTAAATGAGTTTATATTATTATTAATGTTTAAATTTTTAAAATTATATTTGTTTAACATAAACTTGTTATTATTAGTTTTTTAATTTAATATTATTATTTATGTGGACAGGAACTATTGATCAATAGGGAAGAAATTACAACTTTCACTCACTGTATATATTTTTAGGCTGAAATGATTTTGTGCTGAAAAACATATGCAAACTACATTACATTGATTAAGGGACCCAGTAATGTATTTTCTGTGTCAAATAAATGAGCATGGAGAATAAGTTTAGTGATGTTTTTGAAATTATAGTATTATTAATTAAAAATATATTAATTTCTTGACTTGTTTAGGTTTTGAAAACTTCTGTATTATTTTAGGGTTCAACAGATTTTCTTCTAATTCAATTTGGATTGGCCGCTTTTACCTACAGTGATGCAACTAAGTCGTAAGTATAATATTTACCATGCTTTGTGTGAGATTATTTATGACTTCTATAGCCAGTAATTTTCAGACCTGGGCAACTAAATAATTAAAATATTACTGTAATATTTAAGCATGGCCAATGAATTAGCATATGTGTTCACCTTGTTGCAAGTAATAATTGGAATAATAGTAGAACCTCTCTCATTGCTATGCCAAGAATCGGCATTATGAAATCTTTACGACATTGTTACAGCATTATCTGCATATCATGGCTTTCAGCTCTGCAATTCACAGCATTGATCAAAGCTTGTAGCCAGCGCCTTTAGTGATACAAGTAATTTTGTATTTCTTATTTCAACTGAATACAGAAGTCACTTTACCAATTGTGTCATAGCTACACATCAGAATATTTTTATTAGTCTCTTTATAAGATCCAAACATGTGATTGTTTCAGCCATAGTGCCAAATTGTTCAACTTCTACATTTTTCCACGACCATACACAAGACAAGCTCCAGATAGAAGGTTTTTATGTCAGGTAAGCAAATTCGAATAATCTTCATTTTTTTAATCTTCAAATACCAAGGTTGTTGTTCTGGGATTTTAAAATTATTTTTATGTGTTTGTTTTTATCATATGTCCAATACCATAAAACAGTAAATTAAAATGTTTTGAGTCTATTTATAGAGGATTCGACATAAGTGTTTTTTAATACGGAAAATATCAAAAGACAAATACCAATTAACGACACAAGTTTGATATTTTGCATATTAAAAAAGATGTGTAGCAAATTCTATAACTATTCTAAAGTAAAATTTTAATTCAATTTCTATTAAATCACAAGACAAAAAAACCACATTCATATTTAATATGATGTCATTGCAACTGACTAAAACATAGTTTGACGTCATATTTTAAACTAAGTCATATATAACGTTATGTTAATGTGTGGTTAGTTATAGGATACAAAGAAAATATTGCCTTCCTTAATGGTTTTAGTTTTAGTTTTTTTAATTAATTATTATATCAGCATGATACATATACCGTAGTCAAACATATCACCTACAATCTGATATTGTACTTATTTTAGCTAAGTGTTTTGTCTGGGTAAGATATCATTTCTGACTAGTAGAAAATCTCTATAGATATTACCCAGTTATCTAGATGGAATGTCACTGTTTCTAATCCAAGTGGAATGTATGTGTTTTTCTAATTGCAGAGTTCCAGTATAGACTTCCTTGCATCTCAGGGCTTTGATTTCAACAAGCTGTTTAGAGATGGTAAGATATTGTTTGTCAACTATATACAGTACAATTATTATAAGTGACATTTTACCCAGACTTAAATTTTAATGTGGAAGTGTATGTTGGAATGCTATGTTTAGTTATCCTCCAAAATCATATAATTGTAAATAAAATGTGTTGAGTGCATCATTAGATATAACATTCTCTCACGCATGCTTTTGATTAGGAATCCTATGATTTCATATAACCATAAATAAAATGTGTGTGTCGTTAAATATAACATTATCTGTCTCCCAGTTTTTTATTAGGAATCCTGATTTCATATGTCCATAAATAAAATATTTAGAGGCTCATTGTCTCTCTCTCTCTATCTCCGACAGCACTCATCCTGGATAGACATTTTCATTAGCTATTTTACAAGCATATTTAGCATTTCCATTAAATTTCTGTAAAATCATATTTTATTAGCCAAATGCCATATTCTCTAGCAATTTATTGGCAAAAATGAGCTAATGGCTAATTTGGCTAAGGGTAGGGTAAGTCCCTCATAATTAAAATGTGTTAAATGTGTTGTAAAATATAACGATCTGTCTCAAATTGGTTTTGATCAGGAATCCCCTATTTAACTCTGGCAGAAGAAACCCAGCTGAAGGAGACCATTCAAAGCAAGCATAGAGACTACAGCCAGTTTTCTTCTCCTGCCTTTGCAAGCCCATTTGGGGCTGACCCAGGTCCCAGTAAGGGGCCAGTTTGTGTTCCCGATGAACACAAGGAGTTTATTGCTGATGTTAGGTAAGGGAAGTTTTTAAAATTTAATTTTCATGTTTATGTTTACTTATGGTTCAGTCATACTATCCTGGTCATACATATCGGGTATCTAAGCCATTAAAAAAAAATTAGCTTTAGTTTAATTAATGAGGGAGTATCAAGTGTAGATACATCACCTACCCACTAGGCATTTATAGCCGCACTTTGGGTTGCAGTAGGAAAGTTGATACACTTTCATTTCCATAATGTTTACTTTTTTAACTACTAAGTATTTTTGTTTTATTTTAATAATAGCTCCTAAGCTTCTTTTATTTTTTGTCTACATCTAGTGATTGATATCTTTCTTTCTCACAGTAACAAAGTGGCCAGGTTTCTGGAACAGGATACAGAAGACACTCTAGAGCTGCCCCCTTGTGGTGGATTTCCCAGGAAACTCATCTACCAGACCATCAGACTCAAGTGAGTAGTCCATGTTTACCTGTGGCCATATGATACCTGTCGGTTGTCTCATTTGAGGATGAGAATGATCCATGGATCTGCAGAATTCCAGTTTTAGGGTTCTAACTGGCCACTAAGGAGAGAGGGAACATATGTTCAGCTATTTAAATGCATCGATATTGCACACTTGTGAATATGTCTTACCAACATTATAACAGAAGTTGAAATTCAACATTCCCATCCCTGCCCGTTGAACTGATTTTAATCATGTCTTATTTTCAACAACATAATGATAACTTAAAACTACATGTCCAGATATATCTGATTGTCATTGATTACTAATTCAAAATTTAAGCACAACAGTATTACTTTAACACTTGTCAGTTGTCACTATCATCACATGTCTACTACATAATCTACAAGATTCACCGCCATCTTTTGTAGCAGAAAACTCAGGTTTGTGCTATTTTTGATGCCGTCTATGTCATTTTAATGACAAAGTTGTTAATTTTTTAGTTGATTTTCTTGTTTAATGTGTCATCGCCATTATCCACTTCCCAAACATTCAAAGTACAACATTATCTCATATAACGAATTCCTGTGTTGTGTATATGTTCAAACTTGGGGTGACTCACCTTTTGGCCTGGATTACACAAAATCCTATACATAGTTAATTCTCCCGTGGGTTTACCACACTACTAGTTCGAAACTGCTACTTGTAGGGGCTATTTAAGGAGTGAAAGTACTGACACAATGATAAATGGATAACCATCTGGTGTCATTTGGAAAACAAGAAAAATATATACCTGACTAACATTTCTGTTAAAGACATCAGCATCAGAGCATGAAAAGCATAACCAGTAACTCACTGATAGGAGTTGTTTCATAGTCCACAACTTCATGTTTTTTAAAAATTGTTTGTCTGAATAAAATAACATTTCATGCAAGTCAGTACAGTGTGATGGGTTAACAAAATTAGTAAATCTGTGTCTTTTCCAATCACTTCAGTGGTATTGTGCTTGGCACACTCTGTTGCTGCAAGTTCAATTTGCAGGTCAGCATCAGTTTTTGCATAAATGACTGTGTATGTACAAAGAGCACAAATGAAACGCTGCTTGTTTTCTTTGGTTGACTCCTTTGTAGATTGCAGCTTCGTGTCAAGACACAAAATGGACAGTATTCCTTATCTGGCTATTTGCACGCCTTAAGTGGGTCATGTCTTTTGTTGATGACCCTGACGTGTATCCATCAAACACAACAACAGCTCTGGGATAGTGACTGATAACCAGCTGAACATAGGAATCAGTTATGCTCTGAAAGGTAGTTCCATTCCACCATGGCACATTCAGTCTCTGAAGTAATGAGCCTCCAGCTAGTATAAACTGTACACCATTTGGTACTGATGGTGTGGAAGCACTGATGTTGGCAAGAATGAGTTTCCAAAGCTCATCATCAATCAGTGATGTCTTATTTGGCTGCCATAAGAAATTAGGTGACTCAAATAACTGCACAGCTATTATTGAAAAAGTTATTTTATGTCATTATAGATGACAGGCTACTGTCCAGGGAAATGTTCACTGTAAACTGCTTGCATGAATCCAAACAATTATGGTCTGCAGCAATTTAACAACCAGCAAGCCTTCCAACTGAATTTAAATCTTCAGCACGTGAAGTTTGAGGACTCTCAAACTTGAGTTTCATCAGTGCATTCCTCCCTGTAATGTCTAATGTCGACCTTTGCTCTCTCTCAACTCTCTTTTCTATTTTCACTCCTGGAGTGGCAGCAGCTATTACCCCCATGCCATGGAAGGTGTTCAGTCCATCGAGTGTGATCAACATTTTCTGCCATAAACTGAGTAAAGTGACCTTCTGGTACAATTGCAATATTGTCAGAAATGACAGCATTCATGTCAAATGTTAAAACCTCACTGTATGATGAGCTAAAATAAGTGAATGTAAAGTGTCCACAAGATATTTTGAGCTAAAACAGTGATGTAACTGGTCTACTAATCCAATCTGCAGTGGACAGATCAGACTTGGAAGATGAGCTGCTTGCATAATAGCTTGACCTATGGATGCCACTTTCAGATCATCTTCTTTTCCACTGAAAATGGTTTCGAGCATAACTTATAATGTGTCAGGCCCAAATTCCAAATTAGTTCTTTGTGATGCAGTGTCATCTCCACTGGGATACACTGCATGTGATGTCACTTTTAATGAGTTCAGCAGCTGTTTCTAGAATCATCTTCTACTGTGTATCTTCATCACAAACTTGTTTGGAATAAAAGCTGTGGAGAATGGAAGAAGCTGTTCTCCTAAATATCATCTTATTTGGCTTTCCATTTACTTCTGTTATAATCAGGTCCTTATCAAAATAATTCTTCCTTCAATTTTGGATGGCTGTATGCATTACCATACTCTTTCATTTTGTTGATCAGGTCATTGTTAGTCATTTGTTCATTGTCATGTTCACAAAAATAAGAAACAACTTTTTCAAATGCATCATCTCTTGGTCGCCCATGTTTTATTTATTTTTTATCGTTATCTGAAGTAAAGGTCTTTTATGGTCGTTGTTTCCTGTTTCTAAAGTAAATGCTGCATGTCAGATGATAAACAGCATGAGCAGCTGGCAGGTCCGAGACAAACTCAAGTTCAAGTTCTTTATAGCTTTAAGTTTTACAAACTTATCAGCATATTACAAATAACAATACATTTAAAACATAACTCTAGTCTGCCTTTCACAGTACCTCTCGGAACATAATTTGAAATAGTAGTTTAAAAATCTAATTTTTGTACTGGATAAACTGTTTGGCCACTGTGGGCATTTACATAATGCTTCTTTCCCACACAAAAAAGACAACATCTGCCAAAATTAAATAGATTTGTTTGAGCGCAGAACCTGTGTCAAGCTTTTTAAAATTCTAAATCCCAAGTTTAAAGATATAATTTTACATCTTTAAAAAAAAAAAATTCTTCAGATTTTCTTCATCTGTCCACTTGGAGACAAAGAGCGGAGAAAAGAAAGACAGGTACATAGTGATCACTAAGGTCAAAGGTGAAGAGGACATGAAAGCCAAGGAACAGGCAAAGCAGGATGCTGAACTGGTAATGAAAAACGATAGGTGTAATAGAGCTGTAATTATATGAGAGAGAGAAATGTCTTATTTAATGATACACTCAATAGTTTTATTTACTACTATATGGCGTCAGGTATATCATTAAGGACCGTTATGATAGTGAGAAAGAAAAACCCGCTGTTGCCACATGTAGTCTTTAACCAAATGCCTAATGCTATATAACTGTAAATAACATGTGTTGAGTGTGTTGTTAAAACATCTCTTTCTCTCTCTCTCTCTCTCTCTCTCTCTCTCTCTCTCTTTCTCTGTAGACATGTGCATTAATTATCTCCAGTAGGTTATCTTAACCAAAAGAAAAAAAGAATGTTTTTTACATGTGTTTATAGCAGTTTGATTGTGTTTCATTGCTGTTTTAGAAAATTACTTTACATCTGATAACCATAGAAGAAACTTTGTCATATCGAGACTTTACATTATGAATAGTCCCCATGTAATTTGATAACATGATAACATTAGCAAAGTAAGATTTGTTTGTTTTTGTTCATCATGTTCTTTGGATACCTTGGTAGCATAGCAATCTGAAATCAATCCCTGTCAGTTAACCACAAGCTACTAGGGATTTTTCTGATTAAAATATTTCTGATGCTGATATAACTTACTAAAATATGGTCAGTGCATCTTTAAATAAAAACAAAAAACAACCATTGTATTCTTAAAAGTGTATTTTCTTTCAATGCATTTCAGGCAGAACTTGATGATGCTGTTGGTTTTTGCAAAATCACAAGGTTGTTGTCTCAGTCAGTAAGTACATAACCAGGCTTTACAGCTTTTATTTGAATACGCAGTATTTTCTTAGTCAGTGTGCACTTTTCCCTTTCCCCTGTCATTGTCACATATCTTTAACTAATGGCTGTGATGTGCAAGGTACTTGTCTTGAAGAGCAGGTTTACATATTTAATAAGTATTTATTAAAGCATATCCAAAAATAGAAGTGGTATATTTTATGTAGATCTTGGCGCTGAATTTTGAAATTGTTTTTTAGAGCTAAGAGTCATTCATTTAATTGCCATAACTGATGAGGTCTCAAAGTGATATGATATACAAGAGCTTTGAAAATCAGTTCCCAGAATTATCTCAACAATTAATTTATTCATTTTACTGCATGAACTAAAATTTAAATTGTCATTGTTTGTTAAAATGTTATTAACATTGGTTATTTTAGGGCAAGTTGATTGTAGGCCACAACATGCTGCTTGATATCCTACATCTCATCAATCAATTTTGTATGCCCTTGCCTAAGGTATGTCGCCACGATTTCACTTCAAAATGCATAGCTTTAATTCTTTGCTTTTGGTTTGAAGAATAAATTAATAATGATGTTGACTACATATTAAAACATATAGAAACTGTTTCTTTTAGACCAGACAGATGGTCTGTGTATTCATGTTGTTTTTGTTTTGTTATTTTGCTCCCTTGACTGAATTGTCTGACTTTTGCATGAAGTTACAAATATTAAAACTAAACTAACGCTCAATATTATATTTTTGATGCTAATAATATGCACCTTGTTCTGATTGATTATATAATTTAAAATAATATTCCAGACTGCACATTTAACTATTCCAATATCAGTGATTAATCAAGAAGAGATAAATACTTGTATATACAAGTTGTATTAATTAATTAATTAATTGATATATTTATTTTTCTTTCTCAGAATTATGAAGATTTCAAATCACTGACCCGGTGTGTCTTTCCAAGGTATTTTTATAATATTTTATGTTTTGAAGTAGTAGAAGTTCTGGTGGTGGTGGTGGGTAGTAGTAGTAGTTGTTGTTGTTTGTTATTGTTATTATTTGTTTCCTTTTATTAATGTATATGAAGAATGGGTTTTCAATAAAAGATAATAAATTTAAGTATTAACAATGTAGCTATCATTCTGAATTATGATTTTACAGTTGTGTGTTTAACTCAGATTATTTCTTTTGGCAGGTTACTTGATACAAAGCTGATGGCCAGTACAAACCCATTAAAGGTATTTTAATTTATTTAATTTTGGTTAAGCCTTTATTGTCACTGCACTCATCTTGCATTTGCATCATAAAATGTTATATTTTATTAGGTTGAGGATTGAGTCCATCAGTTATCTCCCTTTTATAAGCATAATGTGTGTGTGTGTGTGTGTGTGTGTGTGTGTGTGTGTGTGTTTGTACTATCCTGTGTATAGGATGGTGCACATAAAAGATTCCTTGTTATTAATTGAAATGAGAAGCATATGTGGCAGCAGCAGGTTTCCTGTCTCACTATCATAATAGTCCTTCACCATATGCCTGATGCCATATAACCATAAATAAAATGTTTTGAGTACATTGTTAAATAAAACATTTCTCTCTCCTTCTTTCTCTAACAGTTGGCACGAAGAATTTTGTTTTTTATTTGTTAGTTATGCAAAGCCAGTATGGACATAAATGATGGATCATTCATGCAAAAACTGTAATTGCTTATCAGAAATTCTAAACAGGTGTGTTTCTGACCACATCACAAATTTGGCAGAAAATAAGAGAACGTGTCTAACATTGCAGGTGTGGACGATCTGATGTATCTGTTTGAAATAAATGTCACTCATTAAATTTCAACAATACTATATGTATATACATGTG
>JAUTBY010218787.1:0-12016 GCA_032361585.1 Peltospira operculata | reverse complement strand
TATTCCAAAAATTAGATCTCTGAAGCTGAAAATACTTTATCATATGGCACTTCATTTCCACAAACATGTGCTGGTAGTCTGATGAACCGTGCAAGAGCATTTTTTAATAGATTAAAAAGTTTTTAACACTTTCCGGCAGTTGATACTATATATATACCATACATACTTAATTAGTAAAGTTAGTTGAAAAAATAAGTCCTTGAAACTGACAAATGCTTTTCCATATACCGGTACTGGGTACATGTATACAAAGTGTCAAATGCATGCAGAATTTTGCCAGTCATGTTTTTAATATTAGATATATTTGAGAAAATTGAAGTTGTACAAACTCATGGGACACAGGAGATAGTTTTTCATGCAAAAAAAGTTGGCTAATTATAATATTAAAGAAAATCATGAAAATCCCTCTTTTGGCCTCATAACCACATTTATGCACCAATTTCACTTTTTCTTATATTTCCTGGTAGATAATCATGTAATGTACCATATATACTTAATCCGTTAATTTTGTTGAAGAAATAAATCTGTACAGTCCAAACAGCTTTTTGCCAATACACTGTACATGTACATGTATACAAATGTGCACACCTTATTATTCCCAATATTGGATCAAGTGGATAAAGGTATGGTTGTACACACTCAGAAAAATAAGAAGAATAGTATTCCAGTGTCAAAATTTGCAAAATGTTAATATTAAAGAAAAGTGACAAAATCACTGTTTTTGCTCTCAAAGTCACATATAAACATATATTTCAATCAATTTTAGATTCTTTGGTAGGTTATTATGTTATATACAATATATCAGAAATTGGTCAAGTTTGCTTGAATAATAAAGAAATGTATCTCGGTAAACGTGTGATATATTATCAGGTGAATAATTGCACTTCCATCTGAGATCCTTAAAGGCACACACTCCAGTTTTTCCAGAAAATTGTAATTATTGGATCTCATGCCATAAGTATTCATATTTTGATGAAATGTTATGAACAAGAATTGTAGCCATTTACATTCTCAACAAGTACTGTTATTTAAACGACGCCAAAATATTTATACTTACAATTTATGTGAATAAAAATGGTATTTTATCGTGTTGGCACATTATGGCCTAAATAGGAATATTTATATGTAACATTGAGAACAATACTTGTAGACATTCATATTCAACAGCTAAATTGTAAAAATATATTTTAAATAAGATTATAAAAAGAGAGGGGGACATATTTTATTGCCTTAAGAGGAACTATATCAATTAATTTCATGTAATTTTATATTTCCTAGTAGATAATACTTATCTCTACCATAAACCTTTTACCCGATCAAGTTTGGTCAATTAATAAAGATGTGAAGCCCAAAACAAGTATGACTATTGTTTTTGCTATCAAATTCACATTTACATATATATATTTTTAAATCTTCCTTTGTATGAGGGTTAGTACTGATAGTATACACAACATAGTCAAAATCTGTCTATTTTAAATAATTAATACAGACATAGCATCAAATCCACTTCACAGCAAAATAACATGGAGCGTAACCATACCGGTAATTCTACTTCACCCCAGTGACTTCACTCCGTGAGTCACGTGAGAAGCGCATCACGGTTCGTCGAGTTCATTGTGCCACTTGGTTTCGTCGCGAACACACGTGGAGTTTGAGCAGCAGCGTCGTGCGTGCAGTTATTAAGGGTTGTTTTTCAAGAACAAGTGTTTAGGTGAGAATTACAAAGGTATTTCACATGCAAAATAAGTATAATTACTTATGGAATTTGTCTTTTCGTTTCGGTTTGCATATATGCATGCATACCGTATATATATCATGTCCTAACATATATTTGTTTCGTGTTTCAGAACACGTGGTATTCAGGGTATTGTTTACCATGCGCAACTCCGGAATGGTTGTCCGGACAAAGATATTTTCTTGGCGGCTGATAATTTATCAGTGGTAAGCCCAATGCGATGCTGCACAGCATCCGTCTAGTTGTATAGACCAATTGTGGACTAATGTGAGTGGGGTACGATGGTACTGTCCACCCAGAAATTTTCTGAGACTCAGAAACTAACGCAGTCACTACCGGGTGCGTCCTTAATTGGTCACCGCGGGCTATTATCGTCGTAGGACGATTGTTGGTGTGTGCTCAGAGATCTGCAGTCACTAATGACTTACTCGCCATATATATTTTGTATTAATGTAATGTTCTCCTGTACCACCGTGGGTGGTGGAGAAAATAAAAACTTGAACTTTCAACTACCGGGTGCGTCCTTAATTGATCACCGCGGGCTATTATCGTCGTAGGACGAGTGTTGGTGTGTGCTCAGAGATCTGAGCGTTCAGCAATTACGGCTGATACTGCTATTATGCATATTGAGGAATTTGACAGACTGCGAAAACCCTGACTGGCCCAGTTATCTCTAATAGAGTGACTATGAAGTGGTAAATATACGATTTGGCCCGCATGCAGGCGGCAGTGGCCATAGTCAGGGAGAGAAGGGGAAAGTTTCCCAGACCTCTGTATTGTGAGGCTATGGTGGTACAATCTGATAACCCACCGTTATAGGAGAGTATTACCACTCTGATAGAGCTTGGTTCTAGAATGATGCAGATTTATAGCACGTAGCTTGCTGTGGGTAAGGCGGTGGCCGAGGTTAATACCCACGTGACTGACTGCATGGATATGACCTGATCCTTCCTCGTTATAGTAAGCTAGCTTACTGTTTGTTGGGCTCTGCTTGTGCATACCTACTACTGTTTGTTTCTCTGGTGAAGAGAACTGTTGAGAGCTTGTTTACTAGACTAGTATACTAGTCGCTATAGTCGGTGGAGACTATGTCCCAGTTATCGAGTCACTTTTCGGTGACAATTTGCATAAGGAAATGACGGAATTTGATATAGAGGAATTTCCAGAACAGGGGACATTCCGACTTATGTCGTTTACCTATACGGAGGTTGACTCCGAAGAAGGACGAATATCAATCACACCCAAGTGATTCATGGCCGAGTTTGATGCTAAGCTTAGATTGCACTTAGAAAACAATTTGGTCAGTTTTCTTAAGGTATAATCTCTAAGAGAGACTATATTATGGAGGGAACGTATAAATGGCCCCAAACTCTTGGAATCCCGTAGAGGAGTTTCCGGGAAATAATAGTGTCTAATATTGTTTCTGCCATATAAAGATGGCATGTACGGTACAATAGAACTGGAAAGCAGACTATTGAGTCTGCTATAGTGCGTTATTGAACGTACCATCTATGTTATGGAGCGTTATTGAACGTACCATCTATGTTATGGAGCGTTATTGAACGTACCATCTATGAAACTGGTGAATGGATTGCATTTGTTTTTCAGAATGATTCTGAACGGTAACGAGATATATATTTATAAGTGTAGAATTATGAATGATGGAATCTTTATCACCAGTGATTAGACTGGGGAAACACTATATGTGTTGCTTACTACTCCTGAAACTTGTTCACAGGAGCACAGAATTTGTTGGCAAGGTACTTAATATACCAGTGCTTATAGCTCTGTCTTTGGGATTGGCTTGTGCATCCATAAAATTTAATAAGTTGTTGAAACTTATTTAAGATATCTGGGTCTTGTGTCCCTGTATTGATGACAGTCTGTTAACAGGGGATATCTATGACGACTATTTACATATGATATTGCCATTACGGTAGATAAGAGTTGTTAAACTCTGAGTTTTGTCATACATTCAGACAAATTGGTGTTTGTTCCTACTCAGAGAATAATGTTTCTGGGAGTCATTATTGAATCTGTTTAGCATGACTGTCAGGTCATCTCCAAACATAATACGGGAAGTCAACAGAATTTTTGTCAACGAGTCCTTGGACTCTGATTCTGTAGCATCAGAATGATTTGTGTGGTCTTGGGATAGATCTTATCCAGTTTTCCAGGGGCATGCTTACCCCTTACGTTATATTACAGAATCCTTGTACAGGATAAATATGTTTTGCCCCAATAGCTAACAATGGCAGTTTTGACCGAAGTGAAGTCATCTCGCAAAGTGCTGGTAACGAATTAATCTGGTGGTCAGATAGTGTAGATATTAGTAGTAGATATGTGTATCTGCATCATTTATTTGGTGTAGGCATCTATGCTGATGCCAGAAAGAGGGGGGGGGTGGGGGAGTGTATGAAGAGAATGTATAAGCTGGAGGATGTTGGTCCACTTGTGAAGCGAAATGCCATGTGAACGCACTTGAGCTGTATTGTTTACGTTGAAATCGTTCAATATTGTTTGATGAAAACACATCATATTGATTATGATGAACAACTCGATGGGTGTTGCTTGTATTATCACATGGGTTCTAGCCATTCTGCCAGATGTTACGAAATTACACAGTGTATGCATAGGACTGTTGCTCAGGGATGCTGGTTGTCGGCAGCACATATCCCTGGGATGAGTGATACACTCGCTGACAGAGAGTCCAGATTGGATAGTAGATATATTGAATGGAATCTGAATAGTGCATAGTTCCATAACGCATTGAGTAGATTGCAATTTACTCCGAAATTTGATAGTTTGATACTATCAGTATTTGATAGGCATTTGAGATATATGGCTCGTTCCTACCTGTTTCTAACTGGATCGCAGTTGATGCATTGTTTGTAATATGGAGCGATGTTATATATGTGTTTCCTCCTGTTTGTCTGATATCCAGAGTGATACAGATTATCGAGGCATACCAAGTGGAGGGCATCTTGGTATTCCGTTGGTATAGACTCGGGCTGGTTCCCGTTTAGTCACGATACTGGTAAGGACCAGGTATTGCCTCCAGAGGGCAGACTTCTTCAACTACCTATAGAGATCCACTGATCAGACACCCTTTGGCCATGAGCTTCGGTTGCTAGTGTGCTAAGTTACAGAAAATACTCTTCAGTCGTAGGACTATCGGAAGAGACGAAACGCATTATCTTCATGGAGATTGCAATGCGGAACATTACTATATGGGCACCAACTTTCATAGCCCAGGAATGAGGCTTAGTCAAACAATTCCTACTATAGGTGATCGACTTTCCTAGAAATCCCAGGTTTTGGTATATTAATCTCGTGTTAAATTCTTATAGGGGATCGACGCCACGGACGTAGATTCGCTCAAGGTGTTCGCTTTTTACGTTGTTATGTTGATAACACTGTTAACAAGCCAGAGTGGCCTGACCTTACAGAGTGGCCTGACCTTAGTTTAATTGCATATACATTGTATGACTATCGGAGTATTACGTCTTTGAGACTTGGCGCCGTTTTTTGGTTAAGGCGTTTCCGTCAGATAATTATGACACTGTGCATCAGAATTAATTATGAGAGTAATCCCGTTCTGACAGACGATTTGCGAGGAGGTCGCAGACAGTTATTGTTTATGGTAAACCTCACCATAGGAGGTGGATACATATACTGCAATCATATGGTTGTAATTTGTGTTAACCGAGGCTGGTGTGGACACCCAAGTTATTTTCTGAGCTGTGTAGGCTATACTTTTATGTAGGCTCCTGAATCTTCCGCTCGGTAGAACGGTTTTTAATTGAAGATATGTTATGAAGGCCGCAGGCGGGAGTGAGGCCTCAACTTCTCTAAAGATTATAAGAAAGTTACAACACTTGGGCAATACAGTGTTGGCTAATACTAGACACTAATGAATTGAATCTTCGATGTTACGATTGGGTTGTTTCTGAGAAGTACAGACTTATGTAAATAGAACACCCTTTACATAAGGGTGTTGTTTATAATTTGTGTTGTTCGTGAGCACATAGCTTTAAAGTCTCACGTGACTCACGGAGTGAAGTCACTGGGGTGAAGTAGAATTAGTAAATTAAACGAACTTACGTGAAGTTTGATTGTGATTCTACGAACCACAGTGACAAACGTAGTAGTCATGTGAGAAGCGCGTCACGGTTCGTCGAGTTCATTCTTTAACGTGAGTGAGCACATAATAAATAAAACATAGGGAGGGTAAATAATAATCAAACTAAAGAAACGTATACTAGTTCACCATACAATTCAATTCATGTATTACTCAAACCACTCACGGTGGTACAAGAGCATGTTATTACACATGAATCATTATTACAAACAAAATATCAATATAGTAATATCACTTCTAGGGAGGGCACATGACTACTACGTTTGTCACTGTGGTTCGTAGAATCACAATCAAACTTCACGTAAGTTCGTTTAATTTACTAATTCTACTTCACCCCAGTGACTTCACTCCGTGAGTCACGTGAGACTTTAAAGCTATGTGCTCACGAACAACACAAATTATAAACAACACCCTTATGTAAAGGGTGTTCTATTTACATAAGTCTGTACTTCTCAGAAACAACCCAATCGTAACATCGAAGATTCAATTCATTAGTGTCTAGTATTAGCCAACACTGTATTGCCCAAGTGTTGTAACTTTCTTATAATCTTTAGAGAAGTTGAGGCCTCACTCCCGCCTGCGGCCTTCATAACATATCTTCAATTAAAAACCGTTCTACCGAGCGGAAGATTCAGGAGCCTACATAAAAGTATAGCCTACACAGCTCAGAAAATAACTTGGGTGTCCACACCAGCCTCGGTTAACACAAATTACAACCATATGATTGCAGTATATGTATCCACCTCCTATGGTGAGGTTTACCATAAACAATAACTGTCTGCGACCTCCTCGCAAATCGTCTGTCAGAACGGGATTACTCTCATAATTAATTCTGATGCACAGTGTCATAATTATCTGACGGAAACGCCTTAACCAAAAAACGGCGCCAAGTCTCAAAGACGTAATACTCCGATAGTCATACAATGTATATGCAATTAAACTAAGGTCAGGCCACTCTGTAAGGTCAGGCCACTCTGGCTTGTTAACAGTGTTATCAACATAACAACGTAAAAAGCGAACACCTTGAGCGAATCTACGTCCGTGGCGTCGATCCCCTATAAGAATTTAACACGAGATTAATATACCAAAACCTGGGATTTCTAGGAAAGTCGATCACCTATAGTAGGAATTGTTTGACTAAGCCTCATTCCTGGGCTATGAAAGTTGGTGCCCATATAGTAATGTTCCGCATTGCAATCTCCATGAAGATAATGCGTTTCGTCTCTTCCGATAGTCCTACGACTGAAGAGTATTTTCTGTAACTTAGCACACTAGCAACCGAAGCTCATGGCCAAAGGGTGTCTGATCAGTGGATCTCTATAGGTAGTTGAAGAAGTCTGCCCTCTGGAGGCAATACCTGGTCCTTACCAGTATCGTGACTAAACGGGAACCAGCCCGAGTCTATACCAACGGAATACCAAGATGCCCTCCACTTGGTATGCCTCGATAATCTGTATCACTCTGGATATCAGACAAACAGGAGGAAACACATATATAACATCGCTCCATATTACAAACAATGCATCAACTGCGATCCAGTTAGAAACAGGTAGGAACGAGCCATATATCTCAAATGCCTATCAAATACTGATAGTATCAAACTATCAAATTTCGGAGTAAATTGCAATCTACTCAATGCGTTATGGAACTATGCACTATTCAGATTCCATTCAATATATCTACTATCCAATCTGGACTCTCTGTCAGCGAGTGTATCACTCATCCCAGGGATATGTGCTGCCGACAACCAGCATCCCTGAGCAACAGTCCTATGCATACACTGTGTAATTTCGTAACATCTGGCAGAATGGCTAGAACCCATGTGATAATACAAGCAACACCCATCGAGTTGTTCATCATAATCAATATGATGTGTTTTCATCAAACAATATTGAACGATTTCAACGTAAACAATACAGCTCAAGTGCGTTCACATGGCATTTCGCTTCACAAGTGGACCAACATCCTCCAGCTTATACATTCTCTTCATACACTCCCCCACCCCCCCCCTCTTTCTGGCATCAGCATAGATGCCTACACCAAATAAATGATGCAGATACACATATCTACTACTAATATCTACACTATCTGACCACCAGATTAATTCGTTACCAGCACTTTGCGAGATGACTTCACTTCGGTCAAAACTGCCATTGTTAGCTATTGGGGCAAAACATATTTATCCTGTACAAGGATTCTGTAATATAACGTAAGGGGTAAGCATGCCCCTGGAAAACTGGATAAGATCTATCCCAAGACCACACAAATCATTCTGATGCTACAGAATCAGAGTCCAAGGACTCGTTGACAAAAATTCTGTTGACTTCCCGTATTATGTTTGGAGATGACCTGACAGTCATGCTAAACAGATTCAATAATGACTCCCAGAAACATTATTCTCTGAGTAGGAACAAACACCAATTTGTCTGAATGTATGACAAAACTCAGAGTTTAACAACTCTTATCTACCGTAATGGCAATATCATATGTAAATAGTCGTCATAGATATCCCCTGTTAACAGACTGTCATCAATACAGGGACACAAGACCCAGATATCTTAAATAAGTTTCAACAACTTATTAAATTTTATGGATGCACAAGCCAATCCCAAAGACAGAGCTATAAGCACTGGTATATTAAGTACCTTGCCAACAAATTCTGTGCTCCTGTGAACAAGTTTCAGGAGTAGTAAGCAACACATATAGTGTTTCCCCAGTCTAATCACTGGTGATAAAGATTCCATCATTCATAATTCTACACTTATAAATATATATCTCGTTACCGTTCAGAATCATTCTGAAAAACAAATGCAATCCATTCACCAGTTTCATAGATGGTACGTTCAATAACGCTCCATAACATAGATGGTACGTTCAATAACGCTCCATAACATAGATGGTACGTTCAATAACGCACTATAGCAGACTCAATAGTCTGCTTTCCAGTTCTATTGTACCGTACATGCCATCTTTATATGGCAGAAACAATATTAGACACTATTATTTCCCGGAAACTCCTCTACGGGATTCCAAGAGTTTGGGGCCATTTATACGTTCCCTCCATAATATAGTCTCTCTTAGAGATTATACCTTAAGAAAACTGACCAAATTGTTTTCTAAGTGCAATCTAAGCTTAGCATCAAACTCGGCCATGAATCACTTGGGTGTGATTGATATTCGTCCTTCTTCGGAGTCAACCTCCGTATAGGTAAACGACATAAGTCGGAATGTCCCCTGTTCTGGAAATTCCTCTATATCAAATTCCGTCATTTCCTTATGCAAATTGTCACCGAAAAGTGACTCGATAACTGGGACATAGTCTCCACCGACTATAGCGACTAGTATACTAGTCTAGTAAACAAGCTCTCAACAGTTCTCTTCACCAGAGAAACAAACAGTAGTAGGTATGCACAAGCAGAGCCCAACAAACAGTAAGCTAGCTTACTATAACGAGGAAGGATCAGGTCATATCCATGCAGTCAGTCACGTGGGTATTAACCTCGGCCACCGCCTTACCCACAGCAAGCTACGTGCTATAAATCTGCATCATTCTAGAACCAAGCTCTATCAGAGTGGTAATACTCTCCTATAACGGTGGGTTATCAGATTGTACCACCATAGCCTCACAATACAGAGGTCTGGGAAACTTTCCCCTTCTCTCCCTGACTATGGCCACTGCCGCCTGCATGCGGGCCAAATCGTATATTTACCACTTCATAGTCACTCTATTAGAGATAACTGGGCCAGTCAGGGTTTTCGCAGTCTGTCAAATTCCTCAATATGCATAATAGCAGTATCAGCCGTAATTGCTGAACGCTCAGATCTCTGAGCACACACCAACACTCGTCCTACGACGATAATAGCCCGCGGTGATCAATTAAGGACGCACCCGGTAGTTGAAAGTTCAAGTTTTTATTTTCTCCACCACCCACGGTGGTACAGGAGAACATTACATTAATACAAAATATATATGGCGAGTAAGTCATTAGTGACTGCAGATCTCTGAGCACACACCAACAATCGTCCTACGACGATAATAGCCCGCGGTGACCAATTAAGGACGCACCCGGTAGTGACTGCGTTAGTTTCTGAGTCTCAGAAAATTTCTGGGTGGACAGTACCATCGTACCCCACTCACATTAGTCCACAATTGGTCTATACAACTAGACGGATGCTGTGCAGCATCGCATTGGGCTTACCACTGATAAATTATCAGCCGCCAAGAAAATATCTTTGTCCGGACAACCATTCCGGAGTTGCGCATGGTAAACAATACCCTGAATACCACGTGTTCTGAAACACGAAACAAATATATGTTAGGACATGATATATATACGGTATGCATGCATATATGCAAACCGAAACGAAAAGACAAATTCCATAAGTAATTATACTTATTTTGCATGTGAAATACCTTTGTAATTCTCACCTAAACACTTGTTCTTGAAAAACAACCCTTAATAACTGCACGCACGACGCTGCTGCTCAAACTCCACGTGTGTTCGCGACGAAACCAAGTGGCACAATGAACTCGACGAACCGTGATGCGCTTCTCACGTGACTCACGGAGTGAAGTCACTGGGGTGAAGTAGAATTACCGGTATGGTTACGCTCCATGTTATTTTGCTGTGAAGTGGATTTGATGCTATGTCTGTATTAATTATTTAAAATAGACAGATTTTGACTATGTTGTGTATACTATCAGTACTAACCCTCATACAAAGGAAGATTTAAAAATATATATATGTAAATGTGAATTTGATAGCAAAAACAATAGTCATACTTGTTTTGGGCTTCACATCTTTATTAATTGACCAAACTTGATCGGGTAAAAGGTTTATGGTAGAGATAAGTATTATCTACTAGGAAATATAAAATTACATGAAATTAATTGATATAGTTCCTCTTAAGGCAATAAAATATGTCCCCCTCTCTTTTTATAATCTTATTTAAAATATATTTTTACAATTTAGCTGTTGAATATGAATGTCTACAAGTATTGTTCTCAATGTTACATATAAATATTCCTATTTAGGCCATAATGTGCCAACACGATAAAATACCATTTTTATTCACATAAATTGTAAGTATAAATATTTTGGCGTCGTTTAAATAACAGTACTTGTTGAGAATGTAAATGGCTACAATTCTTGTTCATAACATTTCATCAAAATATGAATACTTATGGCATGAGATCCAATAATTACAATTTTCTGGAAAAACTGGAGTGTGTGCCTTTAAGGATCTCAGATGGAAGTGCAATTATTCACCTGATAATATATCACACGTTTACCGAGATACATTTCTTTATTATTCAAGCAAACTTGACCAATTTCTGATATATTGTATATAACATAATAACCTACCAAAGAATCTAAAATTGATTGAAATATATGTTTATATGTGACTTTGAGAGCAAAAACAGTGATTTTGTCACTTTTCTTTAATATTAACATTTTGCAAATTTTGACACTGGAATACTATTCTTCTTATTTTTCTGAGTGTGTACAACCATACCTTTATCCACTTGATCCAATATTGGGAATAATAAGGTGTGCACATTTGTATACATGTACATGTACAGTGTATTGGCAAAAAGCTGTTTGGACTGTACAGATTTATTTCTTCAACAAAATTAACGGATTAAGTATATATGGTACATTACATGATTATCTACCAGGAAATATAAGAAAAAGTGAAATTGGTGCATAAATGTGGTTATGAGGCCAAAAGAGGGATTTTCATGATTTTCTTTAATATTATAATTAGCCAACTTTTTTTGCATGAAAAACTATCTCCTGTGTCCCATGAGTTTGTACAACTTCAATTTTCTCAAATATATCTAATATTAAAAACATGACTGGCAAAATTCTGCATGCATTTGACACTTTGTATACATGTACCCAGTACCGGTATATGGAAAAGCATTTGTCAGTTTCAAGGACTTATTTTTTCAACTAACTTTACTAATTAAGTATGTATGGTATATATATAGTATCAACTGCCGGAAAGTGTTAAAAACTTTTTAATCTATTAAAAAATGCTCTTGCACGGTTCATCAGACTACCAGCACATGTTTGTGGAAATGAAGTGCCATATGATAAAGTATTTTCAGCTTCAGAGATCTAATTTTTGGAATA
>JAUTBY010216565.1:0-12029 GCA_032361585.1 Peltospira operculata | reverse complement strand
AAAGAACATATTCTCTGATCTTAATCTACATTACGAAAATTTCAGCTGTTTTTCTCATTTGCCATTCTCATCCCTGTGTATGTTACTTAAAATATTATTTTCCTATGGCTTTGCACCAAATTTTTTAAAAACATTTTGGATACGAATATTGTTATTAGGAACATAAAAATTAACTTTTTATTGGGTTGAATGACACAACACGATGAAGGTTACCTCAAAACTTCCTGTAATAAAGAAGTAGTTTTCACTGACAGATCGCCAATGATATCAATTACATCCAATGATGCATCTGCTTTCAAAAAATCACATAACATTCATTATTCCCGCCAAAACGACAACTAGACTGGTACACTTATACAACTATACCGAAATGTGAAACTAATGCAAAAATGTCAACTTCTGACCAGATTGGGATTTCATTCTTATAAAAACTTATAAAGGTAAAATTTTAAAATTGGAATAAGAGAAATGTTTATATTTTAAATATCAGAAAACTTGATGATAGGTTGAAATTTCAAATTACTTTTTTCTATTTTGTTAGGAAGTGAAACTGAAGAAGACGAAAAAGAAGGACAAGAAGTTGAAGGAAAAGAGAAAAAGTAGTGTGAAAGAAGAAAACAATGATTCAGAGGAGGATAACCAAGACAAAGAGAAAGATTCAGAGAAGAAGATCACAGAGGACAAAAATACCAAAGAAGAAAACAAAGAGAAGGAAACTCCACCTCCACCCAAGAAAAAGGTAAACAAAAAATATTTTAAAACCTTTAATTGATTTTGTTTTTGTTTTGCCACTGCTTGCAGGGCACAAAGCAGCACTTAAATTTTACTCACCACATTGCCAGCCAACATATTAGTACTATTAATGCACTTTTATTGAGCAAGAGAATAAAAGAACTTTAAATATAAACTTGTGTTATGATCAAGAATGGCTTCAAGTTAGTCACAGGCAGTGAATACTCTACTTGCCTGAAGGATAGTGTTTTGTAAGTTTTAATTGCCATAGCAGAATATTACTCACATAGGTGAATGTTTCACTCGCAGTGTTGCTCCCTGGCTTAGTGACAGGAAAAACTGTTTTTGTAAGTGACAGTAATGTCAGCCCTCACAAATAAGTTTTTTCATTCGGGTTGAAATTGCCATGAGCATACCTCAAAAACAGTTATAGATTCTATTGATCAGGGGTGATAATAATACTGATTTGCTAATTTTAAAGACTGGTCCATTTTTCTAACGTAAGACATTTTGTTCAAACGTGCAGAGATTGGACCCTCATCATCATGTGTTACATACTTTTATTCTGATTCTGGAATTTGTCATTCTCATCACTGATTAATATATCTAATAGTTTAATATATATTATCAGGTTTGTTTCAGACCCTAAGTGGGACGTAGCTCAGTGATAAGCACATTCACTCATGGTGCGGTCGATTATTGGATTAATCCCTTATGGAGAACACTTTGGGCTGCTTCTTGTACCGGCCAGTGCTCCACAACTGGTTGTAGTGTGTACTATTCTGTCTGTGGGATGGCATATAAAAAAAAAACCTTGCTACTAATTGAGTAGCCTATGTGGAATCAGTGGATTTACTTTCTGTCTATCATAATGATCTTTAACCATATGCCTGATGCCATATAACTGTATATAAAACATGTAGAGTGTGTCATTAAATAAACCATTTCTCTCTCTTGTTTCAGTCCCGGTTCTGTACCATCTTATGATGTTCCTCAGCGTGGAGATGACATTGCTCACTGACACTGGTACATGTGAGAGAACGTCATTTACATATCTTGACACAGTGATGTGACGTCATGGCACAGAACCATGGCACATTAACACCATGGCAGTGACATGGCACATTAACATCATGGCAGTGACATGGCACATTTACATCATGACATCTCATAGTGATTAGATAAAGATGACAACAGTGACATTGCAGTCTTCTCATAGTGTCATCTGAAAAGATGTGTTTAGATGTTACAGGTGTCTACGATCATAGGCAGCTAACACTGTAAATACAACATTGTAATCAGTTGATAACTGAACAACATGCCTCAGACGTTAGTGGATATAAATACCTTAAAAGCAGGCTTGTGAATAACAGGCAAATACACTGAAGGTTACCTAACTTCATATTTGCGGAACGTGAAAACCGATCACTGTGATTTTGACCAGTACATGTAATCCTTATTTTATCCCACCCATGTGATATCTTGAATTTTGTTTATTTTACTTGGAATCGGTAAACAAACGTGTAGTGCTGAAACAGATGATTTGATTGTTATGCAGCATTGGCATATGATGTATGTGGCATTTTTTGTATGCAGTATTGATACATACGATTATTAATGTGTCATTGTTCAGTTTTGTAACTGGGTAATCTAAAACAAAACTTGAAATGTGATTTGGGCTAATCTATTTTGTGGTTAGCGTAATCTGAGGTCTGTAAAACAGTAGTGAATATCTGTACAATGGCTGTAGCACAAGAGCCAGATGATGATGTAGTGTTGTCAGCAGCCTGTTACACCCAAAGCCAACGATTAATTATCTTCCACAGTCATGTATGCAGCCCTCGAAATTTCCATTACATAAACTCGGCTTATTCAGGTACAGAAACATATGGAAATAAAATCTTGCGAGAAACGAGACTAAGGAAACGGTACCATGAGCAAAATAAAACAATTTTGTCAGTAACTTGTCTTTTCTTTAGAAATTACTGTTGCAATGCTGTCACAAAATTGATTTGCCAATGCAGTTAAATGCTGTTGCAAAATGGTCCAAATTTCAAGGGCTGTGTATGTGCTAGTGACAAGTCAAAATAATTTAGTGTATTAATACAGCAGTGTGAAGTTCATTTGTGAATGTGCATTGTGACACATGCTGGGGTGAGAACGATTCATGATTCTCTATTATTTTAGGGTTTTAGGGTTCAAAAATTGAAATGTTTTATTTTACATGAATGATCCCAATATCTTTCAGAACAAAATTGTTTTATGTTCGTAAATAGCTCTGGCTGAGTAATTTTAAGGTTAGCTAAATATATGTAAATGTTTTATGATTTATGCTCTACAAACTAGTTTTCTCAGTTAGTACTTTTAAATATACAGCAGTCTTGCTCTTACCCAGCAATGTGGTGGTATTCAAATACATAGAAATCGTACCCTCATATTTTACAAACTTTTCAGTCAATGTGGAAATGTGTTCTGCATATGTTCATAATATATCACTAACTCCCAAGGTGCCATCTTATGTTTGTATCTTTGTTTACAACTGTGACACTGAAACATTTCTATTACGAAAATAAATATCTTCACTCTTGGAAGACAACATGAATCAAGTTTATAAAGGGTTCAGTCATATATGACACTAATTTTGTATTGTTGATTAATCAACTAAGGTTAAATTCAGTACCTACCTTAAATAACAAATATTATGACAGACACAGCTCCAGAAACCAATAAGTTCTCGTCTACATTTATACTGGAAGTTACATAACAGGTTTAGGCACGAAAGAAAGATCGGAAAGTATACTGGTGCACTTTATAAAACGTAGAACGCACCTAGGGGCACCAGTGCAAAATGTCAGCATGTGACCACGTTTGAATTTTATTTTTTTACAAGATATAAAATGTAGTATTGAAAGCTTTGTAATTGGATTTTAATGGTAACATAATCAAGGTAAAATTATATACTGTTATACTAATTGTGTGATTACAATTATGTGTACACAAAATCTTTTTCTGTTTATGGAACACACAAGGTGCACTTGAGGATATGTAGTTTTTACAACTGCATGTTGGTATGTAAGAAAGCATGTATGTAATCAATAATGCCTGCATGTGAATTTTATGTCTCATGACTATGATAGGTTCATTTTTAATCAGATGTCCCCCTAGAGAGAAATTTCATTCAGCCACTTTTTACATGTACCAGTAGTGCATTTTTATCAAATTTCTTATAAAATGTCTGTTTTAAACAATAATGTATTAGCCAAATACTAATTCTTTAGCCACTTGGCATAATAAATATTAACAAGTTGGCTATGAACAGGGTGAGCCCTGCTTAATGTATGCTGCCAGTATGAACAATAATTGTAGGAACTGTATGGCTGTGTCATAATATTTTATGAGTTTCTAGACTAGACTTTAATTTGGAAAATTAGTTGGAGTTAATTAGTATTTGTCAGGGCTCTGTCTGGACAAATAATGATTAATGACACAAGTTTGATATATTTTCCATATTGAAAAAAACGAGTAGCGAATTCTGTTTATCCTATAACCCTTCTAATATGATGTCATCACAATTGGCTAAAACAGTTTGATGTCATTTTAAAACTAAATCTTATGAGAACATTACATTAAGGTGTACAGGTCGTGTTTTCTTGTAAACAACCAATTTACATACCATTATCAAAAAATAAATAACATTATCGCATGAGTTTATTACATGGATATCATGGGAAAGTTATAGGATAAATTAAATTATGTTGAGACGTTGTCAGTTATGAGAATTAAATATGGTAGCTTTCCATGTTACATATTTAAAATAATAACTTGTAATGTTACTTATTAATAACAGTAGCTTTTTACTTATTAAAATGTTAGCTTGTAATGTTATTAATGATGGTAGCTTTTTACTTCATATAAACGTTAGCTTGTAATGTTACTTCTTATAAATATTATCTAGTAATATTATTTAAATGTGTTAGCTAATAATATTGAATATGGTAGCTTGTAAAGTTGCTTATTAAAAGTGGTAGTGTGTAATGTTACTTACTAAAAATGTTAGCTGGTGTCTTTCTTACTGAGAATGTTAGCTTTTAATGTTATTTGTTGAAAATGGTAGTTTGTTATGTTACTTAATAATTGTAGGTTGTTTAGGACAATCTATCTGATGTTTGTCATTTCGTTTACATGTCTATATCTATTATGAAACAGTTCATGTGCTGTTACTGTTAGTAGAGTCCATCCATTTGCGCTGATTACAGCTCACAACCAATCTGTGATATTTATTTTTAATGTTTAGATATGTATATATTTAACATTATATGTACTCCCATTAATAAAATTTATATTTCATGTAAATGTCTCCACAGATACACACAGTGTACCATATTCGTATATGCATTAAAGCTGCTATCTCATGAATATTTATTATGTAAATTAGTAGGATCCATTTTAATTTTCCTCCCATGATACCATTCCTGAAATTGTTACTTTTGGTCATATTAAAATATTTCATATCATCATTGATATCAAACAAATTTCTTACAAAGATGGCATTTTTAAAATGGTTTTAAGCCACTACATTTAACATAATTATATAAACTATCCTAGTTTTTTCAAAGTTCATTGGTCACTGTGTATTTTAATAATTTATTTCATAACTGTAAAAATTCTTCTAATTGTATTATATTTATATTACTTTGTTAATGAATACTTATCATGTTAGTTATTCGGATTGTACATTTCATATCATGGCATTTAATAAATTATTCAAATTGTAGTTTCCACGTAATTATAAACATTATCTGTATTTTAGTCAACATTTTAAACATAATCAAGATAGAAAATATATACCAACCAATAATCATTGTAGAAAATATATGCCGGTATCAGCAAGCCTGTATGTTGCATAAATCATTTTATTTTATAAAATACTTAAGTTTCCTGTTTAACATAAGGAGATAGATACAGTTCTTATTTAAGTCATCAAATGGTACTGCTAGGCAGACCCAGTCTGTACAGTCTTTGGCTAGTATCTGTAACAGTGAGGCAATTTAATTATATGCTTATTTCTGGTTTGGCTGTTCATACATGTATATTCAACAAGTTAGCATCTTGCATAGCACAATTCATTATAGGATATTAACATTATGTATGATTGTTAGATTATGATAATTGCAAGAGTATTTACCGCCATGTTACTGGTAAGATCACATGGTTATCGACATTGTCAAAGATGTCACGTGACTAGCATGGTGAGAATATCTTAGTATGGGCCTATACGCGAAACTGTCATGAAAAGACTTTGGTAAATATTGTTTATGTTTTGATTTCATTATTAGAAGAAATGGTCATGAAATTACTTCATCAATAAAATATGAAAGCAGAAACACTGTTTTGGTCACAATAAAACAAGATGGTTGTTGCGATACTACCAAACAGCATTATTAAATGGATAAATTTATTGTATGCTAACTGGTTTGAATCTTTTGTTTGTTAACTGTTAAAAATTTTTTTGAAATAATTTGATTTAGATTTAATTTTCACATTGGCTCACATTTCAATTCTGTAGAGGGGGACATAACTCAGAGGTAGAGCATCAGCTATGGTTTGGCAAGTTATCAGATTGACCCTATCTGGTGTACCCTTGTTCCATTTCTTGTTCCAGTCAGTGCTCTACAACTGATGTATCAAACACTGTGGTATGTATTCCTGTCTGTGGGATAGTACATGTAAAAGATTCCTTGCTGCTAATCAGAAATAGTAGCCTATGTGGTGGCACATAATAATAGAGTAGTCTGAGTAGATGTTTGTATCATTTTGAGAAATCATTAATACAGTTAAACCCGTGTTAAGCAGCCACATAAGGAAGTAGCAAAAGGTGATCTGTTAATACAGGTGGCTGCTAAATACAGGTCATTTTATATTAAGTTATTTGGAAAAATTAAGTACCACAAAGGCAGGTGGCTACTAAATACAGTGGTTACTGAACACAGGTTTGACTACCTGAAAGATACATTTTTATTTCAAGTAATGCATCTGGTTGATCCATATATATGCTAACACAAAGAATGCCACTTATTTTTTAATGTTGGATATTTTATTGGCAAAATATGATTCTTTGGATAGGTGTTTAACATTTTTAAAACTATAAACAAAAACCAGTTCATGGACAATAAATTTGTCACCAGTATTTTTTTTTTTTTTTTGAAATATGTAAAGGATATATTATTCTGAATGTCAAATACATCATACCAAATCGAATATAAACTAGATTTACAGCAGTTATGTGTATCCAGCTCATTAAATGGATTAGTAATCAGCATCTAAGTTCATTATTTTAGCAGTGTGTTATCAGATAGATAATGACTCATAGGAAAACCTGTATTAGAAACATACAGTAAGTTCCTGGTTTCTCACTTTTAATGACACTAAAGGTTTTTAAAGGTGTTTACATATTTAAATATAGCTACAAGTAATACCAAGTACATGGTGTGAAATTAATTTGATTTAAAGCATCCACACAATGGTCAAAAACAGTTACAATGGTTACCGGTACATTACAGCACCTTAATCCCCTGGGGAAAACCATGTTAATTATAGATTGCAAAATTATTATAAACACCTGCCTGCATCCCCTGCCAAACTTTTTAATACTAGTCAAACCATTTAGATTTTAAAAAATAGTTTAGTCCATGAAAGAGATGATGATATAACATTAAGATGATTTTATTTTATTTTTATTTTATTTTTATTTTTTAAATATGGAAAACAAATGTAATACAGATTGTCACAAGATAAAGGTATATAATCTATAATCATATTATGCTGTACATGTGGTTGATGTATAGGCATGTTTATGAATTCAAATGTCTACTGTGAATTAAAAGGCAGAAAAAGTTGCACAAGACTGCAAATATGAAATTGGTGTACTTTAAAAATTATTTTTTATTTTTGGAAATTATTTATTTACTGGGGTAGGGGAGGAAGCAGGAGTTGCAAGCAAAAATGTTACCAGTGAAAGAAAGCCAGTAGAGAGCTACTGTTGACTAGTAATGACTGTGCACAGAGCCAGTGTATGCAGATTATTTTGCCAGTCGGTATGGATGACGGATACACCAAGGCTGCTAATGCAGTTTGTATCAGAAGAAAATAAAACTGTTAATCACTATAGTGTTTGTTGTTTACTTCAACCACGGGCGTAACTAGACATTTGATATATGTCCTCAGTTTAACAGGGAGCTAAGTTGGATTATAAAAAAAGATCCCATGCTGCTAATCAGAAAGAGTAGCCTATGTGGTGGGAGGTGTCTTCTCTTCAAAATGGTCCTTAACCACATAACCATAGATAATGTGTGTCATGCATTGTTAAACAAAATACTTCTCTTATTCTGGACTGAAGCTTATAGCCACTGCAGAAGTTGTCATGCTCCAAACATAATGTCCTTTCAATTTCACCCCTACCAAAAACAAAAACAAAATTATATGCCCTTTCACCATTTTTCCTTAACTAAATATGAGCTTTACTGTGCAGAACATATCAACAAAGTTAAGAATGTGCCTTTAAAATTAATCACAAATGACTAAGTATGTCTATTTGTAATTTTTTATTTTGGCACTTACACTGATTACACTTTACAGTAATGGTAATTAAATGCAGCCACGTCTTAATAATATTATAAGGAAAAGATATAATTTCAGCCATCTATATATCCAACAACTTTTTATTTCTAAATTTAACTTTTAAGTTTGTTGTGTGTGTATGATATAAAATTTAAAAAATAATAATAAAACTTAAAAACGCCAACCCAATACCACCAAGAAATGTTTCTGATATTTATTTATATCCAGGAAAAATGTATCAAACATTATCACAGAAAGTTCACATGCACATGTACACACGTTCTATACACACCTAAACTGCTCACAGGAGGAAATTCACAAAACAAAACTGGTAGTTATTACAAGCAAAACGTACACACAATTACCGGTAAACATTTTGCAAAGCGACAATTCAAAAACAACAACCAGTTTAACCTCATCTGGACTTCTATTAAGGAGTAAAAAAAATTGGATGATTTTGACTTTTTACAGGGCCTTTTAATGCATTGAATCGAATTATAAAAACCCAAATGCATTGAAAATTATGTAAAAATAAACATTTGTTATCTCCAAATCTGACTCCTATTTTAGTGCTCCACAACTGTTGTATTAAATGTTGTGGTATGTGCTATCCTGTCTAGTATGGGAAGAGTAATTTGTGTGGTAGCATCAGGTTTCTCATTATTGAGTGAATCTGTGGAATGCATCTTCAAATAAAACGTTCTCTCCTGGGCTTCAAGAATAGTGGCTCGATGCCCATGGCCAGTAATTTTCAAACATGGGCCACTAAATAATTACCAAATTACAGTAAATTAAAAGGCATGGCAAGTGAATTTTCAAATCTACTGGCTTACTGGCAAATAATATTTGAATAGGAAAAAATTCAAGAAGCCCTGCCTGAGTCTCTCTCCAAATTTGATTCACTGTGCCTCCTGCCACGGTTCTGTAAATGATAGTCATCACCACCAATTTCTTTGTGCTATGATTTCTTGTCTTTAACAGAATTGTCTTCCTGCGCTAGATACTCAAACAATTCACGGATAGATCCAAACTCATTCCGACCCTGTGGTTCTTTCTTTGGGATCTTTGGCATCAGGCTCTGCATCTTCTCTGTAAATTCCTTCATCTACAAAACACACATCAAATATGAACAGCATTTCTCGAAACATAGAGACAAAATGGTTTATTGAATGATGCAGCCAACACATTTGATTTACAGTTATATGGGGTCAGGTATATGGTTAAGGACCATTATGATGTAGTGAGAAAACAAACTTGTTGCCACTACATAGGCTACTCATTCCAGTTAGCAGCAAGGGATCTTTTATATCCCAGACAGGATAGCATATACCATGGCCTTTGATACACCAGTTGTGCAGCACTGGCTGAAAGGGTCCACCATGTGGGATTGATCTGATGACCTTCACACAAGGAGCACATGTTCTTACCACTGAGCTACGTCCTGCTCCCATTTCTCGAAATGATGTCAGGATGAACATTTGACTAATTTTGTAACATAAAACCTAGATGTTTATTAGATTGCAGAGATTTATCCAGGTAACCCGTGGTACTGATCATTAGCCTCATCCCAAAAAGAAATGGTACTGAACATTCCCAATTTTTAAACTAAAACTTCCCCAAGTTTCTGTTTTGAAATTGCTGGATAAATCGCTTGACTAAATACCTCATGGTCCTGTTTTGAAAAGAGAGAGAGAGAAGTGTTTTATTTAACGACACACTCAACACATTTTATCTACAGTTATTTTTGGCATCAGGAGTATGGTTAAGGACCATTTTGATATTGAAAACAGAAACCCGCTACCGCCACGTAGGCTACTCTTTCCGATAAGCAGCAAGGGGTCTTTTATATGCACCATCCCATAGACAGGATAGCACATACCTGTATTTCTATCTCCTACAGAGCTATACCTGAGGACACACCACCCCAGTATATGGGATGTATTATTTTCCTAAGTTATTTTGTTGTGTTTTTTGGATGCTAATTATTGAGATTTGTTGAGTACAATTTTTCGGAGATTGCAAGTCTGATCTATGTCACACAATTTCATGAATTTCGTTTTCTGTAAAACAGTCAAATTTATTAAGAAATTTCCTTTTTCAAACAGCTATCAATTCCTCATGGCAATCATGACGTTCTACCATTAATGACAAATGAAAATTCCCAAAGAAAACTGCATTTTAAACTCAAAAGTATTTTTGACATAAACAAAACATTAAACTGGCACCCCGAGAGTGGTTTTCCATTCTGTTATGCGAAATAATGTATTACCAGTTACTACCAGCCTATAAAAAGGCAGGAAAACAGATAAAAGGAGCACACTGTCAGCAATAAGCAGCTCAGCAATGTTCGTGACACTGGGTGAGATTCCTCGTCTGCAGTAGTCAGAAAGTTAAAACTAACTGCTAATCAAATTTGACACCACAATTTTGCTATTCAAAACTTCAATTTAAACAATATTTTTTTAAACATGTATTCACTACACATCAATTTACACATTTAGACAGAAATTCCTTGAACAAATGTGTCCCCTTCTCAATCTAACTTACACTGTGAACACCAAGGACTTTCCACACAGTAAAACACAAGACCCCTACTCCAGACACTGACCACAGTGTACCCCAACCGAGGGCCCTTAAAGCCAGTGATGCTCCACTATCTGGGATCTCCCTGCTTGGAACCATACCCTGAAATAAATAAATAAAAATATTTTATTTAATGACACATTAAACATGTTTTTAATTATAGTTATATGTTGTCAAACATATGTGACCCGTGATAGCAAAATCAGTTGTAAGTCGCACATTCATTTTGTCCAAAATCGGCCTCTAAACATAAAAGTGTGCTAACTATCAATTTTGCGTGTGTTTTTTTTGTAATGCAGTGAGTCTAATGTTCGTTCTGATTTGGTAAAATGTTAAAATTGTACGTATTTCTTGCTATAAATGATCATTATGTGAATTTATTTAGAAAATAAATTAGCGCAATTTGTTCAAACAAAGCCACTTTTCAACATGGGATATAATGGCTAATTTCCGGAGTATCCCAATGATTTGGGTATCATCGGAAAGGTTCGGATCTCCACTATCAAACTGTCTAGCTCATTTCAATGCTGTCATAATCTTTATCCAATCATTTAAGCATGTAATCAAATGGGTCTTGTTGCTAATGAAATAGCCATGGAGTAAGAATCGTCTATTCTGATTGGCCTAATAGGTAATACGCAAAGCATCACGGGAAAAGAATAATGGTGGAGCCTATGTTACTAGTACATTAGAGTATCCACTTTTCGTGCACCATGGCACGATCGCAGCGATTTCTACAAAAAATTGACAGATAAATAAAATGTGGTTTACTAACCTAATAGAAGGGGTATTTATTTTTTGTTTACATCATCCAGAAAGGAAACAAAACATTTCACATAATGTTGAAATGTTTTGTTTTATTTAAATGTGAAAACCACGTTGACAGAATTTCGGAGTTCTCTTTTCGAATTAACCACACTAGATTTGATTTTTTTTCTTAAGATGGTCAAATACTAAAAAAGTAAAATCTGATTGTTTTGTATTTGCAATCAAAAGTTTCAGTGAGGGATTATATTGTTGTATGAAGGTTATTTTCGTTGGCCTTGGATTTAATAACGGGATATAATTTTGCTTGACTACTTTTATTATTAATGGAT
>JAUTBY010215454.1:0-10534 GCA_032361585.1 Peltospira operculata | reverse complement strand
TTTCAACCCACTCAAAACATTTTTTACACAAATTAATTCAGGAGTCAGAGGGTTAAAAAATATATAATCTTTTTGTAATGTACACCATCTTTCATATTTTGCTTTATTCATTTGATAGAAATGCCAGCACCGTCATGGGAGAATTTGGAAGCTGTGATGAAAGCAGTGAAAACTGTGGTCCGAGACTTGTTTGACTTTCTGAACAGTTTCAGCAATCGGAAGCATGAATTACTTCCTTTGCAGAATGCTCGTTACAAGACAAGTATGTGTCGTGATCTAGCTCAGAAAGGGGTCTGCCCTCGAGCTGCCAACTGCACCTTTGCACACAGTCAAGAGGAAATTGACAAGTATGTATATATATATATATATATATTGTAGATCACGGTCAGTTTGTTCATGTCAAGTAATGTATAACTGTTGATAAAAACATGCTGATTTGTTGATAAATAGATTAATTGTATGTTTAATAATATGTATAATGGTAAACAATTTCAGCTATTAAATTTTTTCTGCAGATATCGACTGAGAAATAAGAAGTTGGGAACTAGGATTGTATCTGCACCTACATCAGCATCCCTCACACCCAAGGAAAAGGTAGAACTGGCCGAGGTGAAAAAGACAACTGATAAAAAGATCATTCAAAATGGAATTCCAAATTCAGTTTACCCTGAACCAGCTGTACAACGGACAGATGCAACAGACATGTGAGTTTTATCCACTATTATCTGTACGGTCATTGAGGTGTAATAATATTTCTCTCTTAGGATATTTGGTGTCATTTTGCAACTAGTGTTTTCTTATTTATAATTTTGTGACATTTTTATCACTGCAATATTGCTGATGTGGTGTAAAGTTCCAATCAGTCAATCAATTTTTGTCAACAATTTTTAATCACTGTATTCATTTCTTTGTAATAATTACATGGGTTCGTTTTCCTCAGAAGCATCCTGTAAAGTTGAAGCTTTTATTAAAGGTAAACCACTGACTTCGCCCACTTGTTTGTCATTACAGTACAATGATAAAGTAACTCACTATTTTATTTGTAGACCCAATTCACCGAAGAAAACAGATGACATCTCTACTTCAGTGGAGGCTTTAACACTGCAATCCTCATCGCAGCAGCATGTACCAAGTACCAACAGTGTGCTTTCCAGGCCTCTGGACACCTCGTCGACAGTGACTTCGACTTACACTGCAAATCATGGCATGCTAACAACTGCAGTTAAAGAAACCTACATTGTGACCAGTCCCCAGCAAGCTCGTCCTGTGGAGATCGTCTCTCCCAGTGGTAAGCTAATTTAGACTTGTTTCTTCTATGCAGTAACAAATTAAACAACTGCATCTTGCTCAGATTAGGACCTGCTGTTGCCTTCGAAAAATTTAATTCCAACCAGTGCTCCATGACTGGTGTATCAAAGGCTGTGTTATGTGCTATCCTGTCCATGGGTTTCCTGTCTCACTATCAGAACGGTCCTTAACCACATGTCTGATGCCATATAACTATAGATAAAAATGTGTTGAATATGTTGTTAAATAAAAGATGTCTCTATCTATATATCTGCCTCAGTATAGTTATGTAATCATACTAACTGAGCCAGCTAGCATAGAATTGCACAGAGTACATTGTATCAGTTCAATGAATTGTATGGATTGAATTTCAGTTGGCCTCACTATATCTGAAAACTGAAAGTTCTTATGACACTTTCATTTTCCACCCTAAAATTGTGTTTATAACTCTGTTCTGCTGTCATGAAAGTTTTGTTTGAAAAATCAAACAATGTTTTGTTTTGTTTTAATTTCAGGTGGATATTCATACACTTACCCACCACAACGATTTCCAGTCCCGCCGCCCATGCACGTCTCTCCCTATTCATCAGGACCCACTTACCCATATGTCTCACCTGAGGGCACTACATACACCTGTAATCCCAGCTACGTACGTTACGATGTCACGTCCGTGCCCGTACCAACAGACCAGTGGTCACAGCAGCAACAGCCGTACCAGTCAACACAGACTGTGCCTTTTGTACCTGGGGTTCAGTCGCTGGACATGGGAATGTTTGGACCGGGTCTGAGCCAACCTGGCTCTCAGTTTCCCAGTGCTGATCAGGTAGGCAGATGTTGTTACATAAGCCAGCATGGAGCTGGCCTTTATCTATTTGGGATGGTTTGACAAACAGAACTATTCACTGAAATTCACCGAGTAAGAGACATTAAAGGTGTTTGCTCTTCTCAAACTGAGCCTATGTTGGCAAAACTTCCCTCCTTGTTTGGAGTTTAATTTTTCCAAGAAATTGCCCTTAACTTGTCTTGCAGGATTGGTAACAAATGTAACCAACAATCGCAGTCATGTATTTATTTCTCCTTTTTTTTCTTCTTTTTTTTTCTTTCTTGAATTTCACACAATTGTCTTTAGTGCAGAATTTAAACTTGGAAAACATTATAGCATATCTATAAGTGTGTGCCCACTGATCAAATAGAAAATAATAAATAATGTTTCATTTTCAAAATGAAAAAGAAAAAAGGTTCTGTCAAAGATAAGATCAAGTTAGCAGTTGGGAAATTAGTTAACACAAATATGATAATTAATAATTAGTGAATTGTTTTCTTTATTTTTTTTACTAACTACAATCTTGTATTCACTTGTTGGGTTCCACTGAATGTAATTCATGAAAGTATCTATTTAATCAGCTGACAGGTGTTCTTAATGGCTGTAGGTAATACAGGGGTCTTGTTACACAAGTCAGTGGAATCCTACGCTTGCACCTGTATTTGAAGTTCTTGATGTTCTTTCTTGAAGGGGTTTACTTGCTCAATATGTATTTATGCAAAATGAAGGGATCTGTCTTTATTTCTGATTAATATTGGTTCATTTTTATTTCAAATATTGGGAATCTGATTGTGACTATATTATGATTTCTGAACACACAAGGTTTTATGAAAATATTGTACTGAATTTTCTTCTGATGAATGGAATTGCAACATCGGTGTACTGGTTGTTGAGGGAGTGGGGGAGCTTACAACCTTTCAGATCATTCCAAAAAAGTTGTGTCTTTCTTCATGAACATTCATATTTTGTTTATACACATTCAAATTATATGGGATTAATTTTTAATTCGATGAAATGTATGTTTCTTACAAAGTCTATTGAAACCTTTAGAGTGTAATTACTTTCACTTCTGAAAATTATTAAATGTTCACTACATTCCTTTTTGTGATACTCTTGAAATCACTGATTACAGTTGTTTTAATCTAAAGGGTTTAGTATTTTTAAATGTTACCTGCTCTGGAATTTCTCTACACTGGATTCCATTTTCTAAATAATTTCTTTTTTTAATCTTACTGTTATGTTTAAAGACTTGCCTGTGTTCATCACGAGTTTCCTTTCAAAGTTGTTTCTTTTTTTTCTGCACTGGATTCATTTCAAGTTGAACTGATTTGATGCAAATATTTGCAAAGAAATTGCTGATATCTTTTTTTTTTACTACAGGTTTTGTGATCTTCATTTAACAGAGTTAAAATTGAGTGTTGTACTGCTGCTGTAAATATTAGTCTGACATAAATAATGTGGGCTGTACAAACATGCTTAACATACAAAGCTGTTTTTAATGTAACTTTTTCCTATGAGCCAGTGGACATCGCAGTTTAATAAAGCATTTAAACATAAAAATTAATCTGTATTTCATTTGAACAAAACATCGCAATTTCTTTCTTAGGCAATTTTAAAAGTTAAAATTTTGATATTGGATATCTTTGATTGTTACTTACAAGAACAGAACTACTGTTTACAAATGCATGTAGAAAATAACCATAATGGTTCTAGCTTGTTTAAAAATCTTTTTAAATTAATAGTCTGAAAATATCAACAACTTGCATTTACTGAATGTCGGTTTTAAAATCAAATTTATTAAATTTTGCCGTTGATATGACCTTGCTTCAGAAATGTAACCATGAGCAATTTACAATGTAAGATGAAGTTCATAGTGCTGAGGCTAAATAAATCTTTTTCAAAAAAAAAAAGAAGAAAAAAATTCAAATAAATTTTAACATTAATTTTATGTTGGTTGCAATAATAAATGAACTTTTAATATCCCACATAACTAGTAAACTTTAATAAAACTCAGCCTAAAACAAATTGCTGTTCTCTTATTTTGGTGGATTAGAGGTGAAATAACTTTATTACTTGTCATTTAAATGTAAACTTAAATAAAATATATTTTTAAATAAGTAAGTTTTAACAATTTGTAAATATCTGAAAACTGCATTATTTTTCATTAAGTAAAAAAAAAAGAAAAAAAAGTAGGTTTAGTTTTTGTTGTTACATTTAAAGAGTACTGATAAATATGTAACTACATTTGTAAGTGTTCTTGCATTATTCATATTGCTTGGTAGTTGTGTCGTTTGTGTTGTTTCTGACGCATTGTGTCGTCAGTGATGCTTACAGATTTGTGTCTCTTTCAGACGATGTATGGAAGTTACGTTGTGTACAGTATGGGGCCTCCTCCCTCACATTCCTTTTATCTCTCGCCGCTGGGGCCTAGTACGGTCTCCGTCGATCAGTGTTCACAATTACACGAAGCATTGGACATTCGGGCCTGTCAAGATTGCAATCATGAGACCTGTATTAGCCAGGATAATTACAAATAATACTTGAATGTTTTCCTATCTTCTGGTGGATGTTTGAAAATGTTTACCTTTTTGGCCAGATAAAAAACAGGTGGGGTCATTTTTTTATTAATTTTTTTTTTTTTTTTTAATGTACTACCTAGATGGTTTAGACATGCAAATTCATATATTTCACGAAAAAAATGTAATGATTGTTGCCTATTTTCCCTCCTTTTTTTCCTTCTTAATTTTTTTCTACCAATTTTGCTATATCCTGCAAAGTAAACTTTATTAAAATGTTTTTAATAAAGTCGCTCATAGTGGGAAAATACACTGAAATGCTGCAGTAATGGTATAAATTATTAAAACACCCACCAGAAGAAAGAAACAATAAATGTTAGAGAGGTGTTAAAAAAAAAAAAAAATCAAAAACTAAAAATGATTATTTATAATAAAGGTTTTATTAATGTTTTCTAAAATAACTAAAAATAATTACTTTGTTTGACTTATTAGAAAATAAAACTTTATTATTTTTTGACATTAAAAACAAAAATAATAATAATCCCAAGGCTTTAAACTAAAATATTTAAGCATAATATTCCGCTTGATAGATGTGATGGGTTCATGATAGCATAGGTGTCAGTTTGATAATGAGATAGGAATGAATATTTGGTCCACACACTTAGACGAAAATATGTCAAGTGCCCTTCTAAACATAAAGAAATGTCTTTGTATCTTGAACATGGGTTTTGTTTGTTTCTCTTAATGTGACACACATTAAAACAGAAACACTGTCCCTGTTGACAGATAACTGAATTCCCAATTGCTGTGCACCTATGATTAACTTTGTTTCAGTGAGGTCATTGGCATCACTTTTATTACTATTCGGTTACTTGGTGGTGATATCCAAATAAATTAGACAAGTAAACACACAGTGGACACTTTGATATTTCCCCAGAAGTCGACACAGTTAGGTTATTGTAGTTTGTCTTTTCATGATTTTCTTTTACATACAGTAACTGCCAGTGCTATTGACGTGATTTAGTGTGTGTTTGTGCGTGTGTATAATGTAGTTGATGGTGTCTATATGATAGGGTGAGAAGAGGGAGCATGAATGTTTTGTTAATGTATGGTAGTGTATCAGTAGTTTGGTGTGTGCATCTTTTGTACTTAATGAAGGACTAACTAGTACTACAAATTCACTATAATTAAGTGTAAATATATAATTGCGTAGACCTTTTGTTTTTAATTAAAAAATTCACCCAAATGCAGTTAAATGTACATATAACACTTGTAGATAAATGATCATGTTCATGCTGAATGTGTAGCATAGTTACCCATTTTATTACTTGTAAGTTGATAAACATTAAATTAACCTTCAAATTGTAGGTTTGAAATACATCAATACAATTTTTTATTATAATATTGTTTAATGACATAGGTGGGGATAAATATGTCTCCTACTGGCATTTAAAATATTGCCATAATTTCCTTTAAACTATGCTGGCGTGATGAAAAGTTGTTTTGTCAACTTCTGTTGTTAGGCATATTGTGATTGAACCAAATTGGTCATGAGATAGAGCTAAAAACTATTTTCTCATACTGAGAATCTTCAAGAGAGTATGCAATTTGCAGATACGCTTATAAACAAGTTTTATCAAATGCTTTCATGAATTCTATTTTAATTACAAATTGTATAATATATCATAAATGTATATAATAGAGACCGGTGTTATAGGAATATATTTTGTGTGAATGGTGATTTTTGCCCTTTTGAATTGTGTGATAAAATGGTATGTGTGAAGTTGGTAGTGGGTATTTTCAAAATATTTACTAATTCACTAACAAACAGCACATTTTCTTGCAGCATATAAAGTTGTTGAAATATTCCATATGTAATTTATTTGATAGAATTGCCAATTTCACTTTTATTTTAAGCTGCATTTTTACCAGTGACAGTTAAAATTATTTATCTCTTTTATCAGTGATAAATCATTTATCACTTGCATGCATCGTCCAGTGGTATAATTCCCCAAGTGACAGGTAATCCTTTGAAATGCACTGGTATTAAAACGTTTCTGATTCTTATACAAGTGCTGATAAATGTATTGTTAAATACAGTGTTATTTCACTATAGGACAGTATTCGTTTGTAAAAAATATTCACTTTTTTTTTTTTTGGTACTGCAATACACATACACTGATTTACTTGTATATATTCATACACACTGAGAAAGGAGGATCACAAATTTCTTGACAGTTTTTATTGACATACTCTTCTTTTCTAAGTTGAAAAACCTAAAAGGACTAGGCTTTATGGATTAGCATGTATGTATGGTGCATAATGTGTGTTGTGTGTGATGATAAGGGCGTATGCTGTACAGGTGTGATGTGTGCAGGTGATGTGATATATATCGCTGTATAGTGCAATACAAGTTGGGTGTGTGTAGTACGTGATTGCGTTGGTGGAATGTTTCATGGATCGTATATAGGATCGAATAGTATATGCGACATTTTAAAATTTGAACACTAATACTGCACATAGACCTTTCCCTTCCTTGTGGAAATAGTTTTTAAAAACATACTTTTATATTTTAATTTAATAAATAGCACATGGGCACTAAATTGAACTACCTTTCCCTCAGTTTTTCAAAGCTAGCTTGAGTGGTGATTATATTTGTGAGAATATTAAACCAACTTAATGATGTTGGCTCTGTTGATTATTTTTGTTGTGCAAATCATATTGATTTTTTTATTCAGTATGTTTTGTGTGTGTATCAAGTACTTTTTATCGGAAGCTACGGTTGTGATAATAATTATAGTCAAAAGTGGGTAAGAATACTGGATTGAAATTTCTGTATTTTGTTCTAAATATTTCTTTTATGTGTGTATAGTTTTGTGCAATCATGTAAAGAAAAAAGAAATTAAAACATATCCGACTGAATTTTTTTCTTCCAATCTTTTTTCTTCATATATGACATTGTCAGTTACAACAATATAGTGTTAAGTAATTCAGTTATTTTAACACCCCCACCCCCACCATAAAAATCAATATATTTAGAAAGATGTTTTATGAATTAAGTTTTTTTAAATGTCCAAATATAATTTAGCAAATATGTTTAATAATTTTCCTGTAATAAAAAAAGATATAACAAATCATCATCATAAATATCTTAATAATAACAAATATTAATTTGGTTATAGTGATAAATATTGATGTAAATATAATATTCATATTGAATTTCGATTTTATATGTATTTTTAAATGTGTAAAGATAGCTATTGTATATAATTTATTTTATAAATATTCTAATAACCGTTTGACATAATGGAGATGGATGTTCTTTGTTTATTTTTACCAGACTTTATAAATGTTTAAAAAAACACAAACAATCCATTGTAAGATAGTTGTCTCTTATCAGTATTGTCTTATATCCAGTGCCGAAGCCTAGCTAATAAAACAGAAGGGGCAAATTAAAGTAAAGCACATCAAACATGTTTACATGCATTTCTTATGCATTCAAATGGAAAATCAAATTTTTGCCAAACTTTCCATGGAGCTATTGTCTCCTTTTGCCACAATTTAGCTACGGCACTGGAATTCTTAGTACTAACAGTTGTGAAACTATTTTCTCAGATTTCATGATAGTGATCCCGTTACAAGAAATTGGTGGGTAAGTATGGGTACATTAGAAACAGTTCAAGTGGCTCAACATACAGCACGGGATTTCCTAGCGCTAACAGTTATGAAACTCAGATTTGGTCGTAAGCGCTCCTGTTAGAGATTGCTGTCGGTAAGTATATATACCTTTACAAACGACTCGATATCACTTTCAAGCAAGTAGACCGGTGTGGGATTTATCTTAGTGGGGGTGGGGTCTTTTTTAAAATCCAAATGTAAACAGGATTTTTAAATTTTTTATTATAGTTTTGGCCATAATGATAAACTGGTTTTTGCTTGTAAAGATTTTCTCAAATTTTTCGTGTTTCAGAAAGGTAAAAAAAATTTCCCTCTTTTTAAATTTGTTTTTTAATAACTTCCCTGTAACAGAAACTTTTTTTTACTTTTCTTAAATATAAATCTGATACAAACATTTTGTGCTTTAATGAAAATTTTAATCTAAACCATACATACATTCTAATCATAATGTTGAAATAATTTGTTAATTTTAATCCTAACTATACAAGAGTAATTTCTTACAAATTGTATTTTTTAACTGCCTTGGAAAACTGATCATCTTTTGGGGTTAGGGTTATTTAAAACTTATTTCATATTATGAAACTGTCTTGGACAGTAGTTTACTGTATAGTGTTTGTATTAACATGCAAGTCGTATATGTTGGCATCGACTTTGATCAAAACCTTTTCAGAAAAATGCACCGTCTTTAATCTATAATTATGTGTCAGTTTGTTAAAGTATGGTAGAATTGTATCTTGGATTTGATATATGTAAAGAAAACATTGTCAGTAATTGTGCATTGTTATGCTAGAATGTTTAAACATAATTAGAGGGAAATAAAAATCCATCTAATATGTTTTGTCAGTGAAGTTTGTAACCAGTCTAAAATACTTAAGTATCAGGTGAAGTTAATTTTAAGAAACAAAATTCTGAATGAAGGGGGAAAATAAATTGTTGACTAATTGTGACAGGTAGTCAATTTTTTTTAATAAATAAATAATCAAAACAATTTCTTTATGCTTCATCCTGACATCTGACCTACTATATTTCCCTCCTTTTGTATCCTAAAAGACAGAGTATGGTAAAAGAGAAAACACGTTAAGTTTTCTTCATTAAAAACGGAAACATTTATCAGTTAAGAAATTTGTTAAATTATAACATATAAAATAATTAACAAAACATTTTTTCTTCAGTAAACGTAATTTTTATGATAAAATATCAGTTTGACCAGTGTTACAAGGCAGTTGTTTTAAAGTTAATTTTTATTATCTTCAACATAAATACATGTATATAAATTTTTTCAACAAAAACAAAAACAAAATTGAAATGTTTTTTTTATATTATCAAAGTGACATTCCCCATTTTTTCTTATTTTTTTCAAACTTGTCTCCTAAAACAACGCTATTAAATCCACCTTTGTAATATTCCTTTTATAAGACAGTTGCGAAATCAGACGAAAATCAAGCGTAGAAACTATGGTTAGAGTGTATTTGGCAGAACTGTGTTAGATGTAAATTTTGTGCCTCACTCCCTGGGTTGTCTGCTGTTGGAGCAGATGTACAATTCTTTCAGTGTCAAGATCACGTCATGAGCAGGGGTTGACACAGCAACCAGGGACATGTCGTTGATCTGGCAACCGACGGCCAGCTTGGCAGGCGGTAGTAGAAAAAAGGTATTTTTTGTAAGTCTGCCAAATTTCCTAATGTGCGTACTCATTGGTGCATGTTGATAATAACGAAAAGCTGTCCCCATTCAGCAGGCTTTTTTTTTACCGGTATATTTCACACAAGTCTGTTACTCTGGGTTTTTTATTTTATAATTAATTAAATAGGTAGTTGTAGGGTGGTTGGTTTTTTTCACAAATGTTATCCAAGTATTGTAAATACTTGGGAAAACTGTCATTTGTATTTTGGTAATATCTGACAGAGTATATTTTTGCACTCTGTATGAATTGTGCATGCGTCTTTGGAAAATCGTACATCTATGGTGCTACTGGCAGCAACATAAGAGAAGCGTGGTTTCATTTGTGATGGACGCGTGTGTTCTTCCTCTTTTTTTGATATTTGGTTGTTACATGGAGAGATACTCAGCAGTTTGAGAGTGTGTGTTACTTTCTTAGAATCAGTATAAAGTTGTATTCAGTATTTATCATTATACTAGCACATATTGTAAGTTTCCCGACTGCTGGGAATAAAACTATTTAGGCTGTGTTTTAACTGTATGTTTTGTTTGTAGGCTCGGGAAACACTTA
>JAUTBY010212122.1:0-12093 GCA_032361585.1 Peltospira operculata | reverse complement strand
TAATAATAATAATAATAATAATAATAATAATAATCACAGTTGTGGCAAATGGCCCAAGTAGACGTCACTAGGGCGGCGTGTTTAATTAATAAAATAAATACAAATAACACGAATAGCGTAAATGTCGAGGAGTTTACCAAACACGTTAGACGTGCTACCGAATAGGCATACTGTATCTGTTCTCGTCTTATAAATCAAGTCCAATTCCAAATACAATATTCACATATTTTACGCTTTCATCTATTCGTTGGACCTTCAAAAACCTGCTTTTGTAGGAGTTGGTACGTAGATTTGAATCCAATACAGCTAAAAACAGATTTTAAAATAAAACAGCACCATATTACCCAGTATGTCTCCTTTTTAAATAAGTTACTAGTGACAAACAAAACCAGGAACACCAATAATGATTGATATTGATTTTATTTCCTCTAAATATAAGAATACTGAAGTTTAAGGAATATTCTGAAATGCCATCACAATAAAATCATTCACCCACCACTTAGAAATGAGAGCTATTATGAAAACGATCTGCAGGTGTGAAAGTGAAATAAATTATAAAATGATTTACCCGTATGCATGTAGGACTAAAATTCTCGTGATGACTACAACTGGATGAATGCTAAGTTAGAGTTTTTATTTTCCCTTGAATTGTTGACCTACATGTGAGCATACTGTCCCGAATTAAAAATAATGACTGCCAACCCCATAAATAGATAAATTTTAAATGATTTAATACTTTTGTTAAAACATTATAAAAGGAAATATGCTGTATTTGAAATCATATTAATTTTGTATCGTTTCCCAATACATCTGTGCATCCTCTCACCCAAATAATAATAATGCATGTTATGTAATAACAGAATGGGCATAATCAAGTGTGGTTGTAAACCCTGTCAAAACACCGTACAGCAATAAAATAAAAAAACAATGATACACTCAAAACATTTATTTATACAATTACACAGAACACAAACTCAGAATATGAAATATATACATTTTAAAAGTAAAATTAGCGTCATTTGACCACCCATAGAGATTGATCTTGGTCAAGACAGATGGCATGGCACCAGGCCAATGGACATAAAACAATTAAACTAGCATCTGTACTTTATTTAGTTGTTTTAAAAAGTTCACACTGTTAAGAAGTGAAAAATAAATATAAAATTTAATGTTTTATGCCACCATCCAGCTAACAAACAAAAAAGTACAGTTAATAAGTAACAAGAAGGACAATGTTGTTCATGTTAGTAATTATTTGCACAGCAACATGTAATTTCATCTTTTTAAGACATAAAACAAGATGTAACAAACCTACAAAAAACTAAGTTTAGAATCTCTATGGCAAGGAAAACTGCCCAAATATGTAAATTTTTAGGAGCATGGATGTATGTGCTTTTCTTGATTACATCATTACTTTAAACCAGTATATCTGGCCTATGTTTGATATATGGGTTACAGCTGCTTTGAATATTGTGCCCAGTAAGCAAAGTATAGATACATTCTATATACATAAACCCCTAATAACAACTAGTTGACCAAGTGTGGTTTGCATAATATTACTAGCATACTAATTAAATAACAATATGCTACTGAGCATTACTGAAAACATTTGGTTAATATAAAAATTTGAATTTTAAAAAATGCAAGTGGTATTTTGCATACATTTTCTGCCAGGCACTGTACAAGACAACATACACTTGACTTTTTGATAGTCAAGGATCACCGGTTGAAATGTTAGTGAAACCAACAATTTCTGCAAATCACAAGACCATCAATGGTACAAAACATCAAAACCTTAAATGTAGCTCATTTCATTTTTGATATGTACAAAGTTTGCCTGGTTACATTTCATATTATTACTACAAATATTTCTTCATAATTATATACTTGCACACACGTATACACTAGTTTAAAATAAAATATACAATACATATTCATCACTGATGAAATAATACTTTGTAGTCATTATTCAACCACTAAACAAATTTCCACCGATAGGGATTCGAACGACAAAGCCTCGGTTTGAGTGTCAAAGTGCTCTACTGACCGAGTTATAGGGAATTCCCAGTAGAAGCACTTTATACCAACACTGCTACAATTACTTCCCTTATAGTATGTGCTGTCATGTGGTTATGACGCTAGTATGTCTCTCTTCTTTAATGGAATCTCAACTGACTGGATCTTTTCAAAATATTTCTTTTTTATTTCATGTGGTTTTAAATAAGAATTATGCAGGTCAGTATGTGCTAATTCTACAAATCCTTATGAAATGCACTTCAAGAAATTGATAACTACAAATATTTTAGGGTGATTTTTACCGAGTGGAAATTAAGAGGAAAACATTTCATACATTTTTGCAATTTATTTGTGCTGTGTAAAAACGTCTGCCTTTGTTTGGATTCAGAATGTTTTAACAAATAACTTTAAAGCTACTATGTCTGGAATTGTTTTATTATTTAAATATTTAGGGGAAATGATCAAGTTTTGTTTCATCCTGTGGAAGCAGTCAGCAAACCAGCATTTCACTACTCTTGCTATCTAGGTCAAGTGCTTATATAAGATTGTGTGGAATCCAAGCAAAAAATCGGGTTGCTCTGATTATGAACACATCTGCAATGCAGGTTTCCACTGTATGAGATAATGTAATACTGTTGTGCTTAAATTTTGAATAAGTAATCAATGACAATCAGATATATATCTGGACATAGTAGTTTTAATTATAACAAATGAAGAGCATGTGTATGTTTTGGTTTTTAAGAATAATTTATAACAAAAATTCAATAAGAAAACTAAATTTCTGGATATGATGTTCTGAATATAAATTAAATGTGGTTCATTTTTCTGCCAACTGATATGAACAATCGTTTCATAGATGTATTGTTAAACACAGTTTAAACATTTCTGTCATCTGCTACACTTGATTTCCTGCTATGTTTTACTAACATTTTGTTATCATAGCACATTACTTTTAGCACACTATTATGCAATGTCCATTGTCACTAAACACATTCAGTAGCATACGTACAGGTCAGCTAACTTCTTCAGGGGAAACTGGGTAATCTAAATTACAATTTCTTTGATGTCCATGCATCAAAATAAAGTTATGAAATTTAAACTCCTCCTAGCCATTTACAACATACAATACAGATTACTTTATTAGAGCAATATTTGGTGACTTAGTTTCATTTGAAAAAACAAACAAAACAACATCAAATGTCCTAAATATAGGGGCATAACAATTAAAACAACTATGAATTTGCTCAAACAAGCAGACTATGTGATTATTATAAATAATGATCATGTACAAATGCAACACAGATAAAATTGCTTATTTTTGTCTCTTGTAGATTTTCTTTGCAAAGCTAATGAAGACTTGTTTGGGCAGACTACCAGCACATTTGTCGATGAGGTCCATAAGTTGCAGGTAGCTTGATTCCTCATAGTTTCTATACACTGTCTCCAAGTCGAGTTCTCTGTACACACTCTTCACCACAGCCACCTTGTCGGCATCCCACTGGCCGTAATTAGCCTGGAAAAGATATCAGTGCATCATCTCAAGTATTAACTCAGTTGTCGGGGTTGGGGCTTGTTTTTTAGGTATTATTTCTGTATTATTGTCGTCTTTAGTGTCAGTGTGTCATTTGTTTCATTTCCATCAAGTATCAGGTTATGCTTGTGGACAAAAGTCTCACTGAAACCCCACTGTAATGAATGATCAGACTATGAAGACTGAACCCACTGTAAACAGCTGATGAAGAGCAGATTTGTAGCATGAACAAGCATTATTAAAAATGTATAATAATAATAGTAGTAGCTAAATAATAATGACTACCTGTAATGTCTGCCGCTGACTATCATTCGCTCTGAGCAGTGCCTGTACAATGAGCCAGCTACATTTATTGTCCTCTATATCGGTGCCGATTTTCCCAATAACTTCAGGATCACCAAAGCAGTCCAAGTAGTCATCCTGCATTCCAAATAATATATATGATTAATTAATAATGCAGATTCTTTCAAAACTATTTTTTTTAATGTATTCTTTTCATTCAATCCTGTCACTGCAGCAAGGGTTCTTTTTGTAAGTTTTCAGCTGACTAATTTGATCAGACATATGCTGTTTTCTGCTTACTTATTATGCCTTTTCATTGTAAAAGTGACATAAGGAACATTCAAAGTACCACAAGGGTTAATGTAAAGCACAAAACTGTTCAATTACTCAAATCTCCCCAAGTAATCATTCATTCAGTTTATTAATCAGTGATTTATTGATATTAAACATGCGGTGCTGACGTACAGTTTTGAACAATTCAGGTATTTTAAACCCACTGTCACAACTTAAGGGCTATCCTTTCAATTAATAGCACCTTTCCAGACAGAACAGTACATACCACAGCCTTTGTTACATAGCTGTGTAGCACAATGGGTCCACCAAAAGAGATCAATACAACATCCCACTGTACTGTGTGTGGATGCATTACCACTCAGCTGTGTCCCAGTCTTCCGTATTTCCTGAGACATTATAGCAAACGACCTTTCTGATGTTATTGATATACGACCATCTAAACAGTTCTGACAACTGGTTTGACTGGGAGATATTGTTAATATTATGTACTACAACAAACAATGATAATATATTTTAAAATATACCTGTACTTGGAAAAAGTGACCCATCTTTAACAGAATAATTTTGGCATTTTCATGACGTTCATCATCTGAAATTCCAGCCTACAGATACACAATACAATAATTATTTATTATTATTAATTCTTCAATTTATATTCTGATAAAAGCAGATATATCCATTAAAATTATGTAGTAACATTAGGTTTAGAGAAAAATTTTTTACAGATAACAAATACGAGGAAGGAGGAATTATGCAATAATTTTAGAACTGATGAAAGATCTTGCTTTTTAATAGCAATGTTGAATAATAAATGATCAAAAGTTACTTATGGTAAAATATCAGTTTAATATGTATGTGAATAAAACTTTAATTCATAATTACACCTGGTTTACAGAAAAGATAAGTGTATTAATGAGGTAGGAGATAAAACTATTAATTGAATTTGAAACCATGAATATTTGTTATTTAATAACATGCTAAATGTATTTTTATCAACAGTTACAAATACATAGTGTGTGTGTGTCTGTGCGTGTGTGGCTGTGTGTGTAAGAGAGAGATAGAGAGATAGAGAGAGAACAATGTACTCAACACATTGATACAGTTATATGACACCAGGACTATTAAGGATCATTATGATAATGAGAGAAATGTTTTATTTAATGATGTATTCAACACTTTTTTAACAGTTATATCTTCTTCTTCTTCTGCATTCAGTTTCTATAACAGTTATATGACATTGGACATATGGTTAAGGTAATGTACCCTTTTCAGTTAGCAACAAGGGATCTTTTATATAAACCATCCCACAGATAGAATATCACATACCATAGCTTTTGATACATCAGTTGTAGAGCAATGGTTGGAATGAGAAATAGCTCAAATGGTTCACCAGGTGGTATGAATCATAGCGATTCATACCGCCATGAGTGGACAGTACCACTGAGCTACATCCCGCTCCACTGTTATAAACAGATCCAGTATAGAGTGAAATTACATCACCTAATAATAAACAATAAAAATGTTTCAATAAAGTCTGCTGTGGTTATTTACCATGTGCATGGCGAGTGCCACTGGCAGGTAGAATGAGTAGAAAGCTGTTTTCCACTTCACTATGGCGCTGTATTTTTCCATGGTAAACGTGGAGAAGTCTACAGAACTGCCAGGTGGAACTGTGGTCAAATCCAAACACTGGCCTATCACAGTCTGCAAGGTGGTCTGAAATCAGATATAAATACTAGTAAAATTTCTGATTACATATCACACACTGGCCTATCACAGTCTGTAATGCCCTGAGATGAGATTCAAATACTACTGAAATAACTGGTTATTTATTCATATTAATTTACCTCTTTTAAATGAGCAGTGATTTAAAGTAAACCATATGTCATGTGGATTATGCTATATTGTTTATTTGAATTCTATTATTAACTTCTATCTTATTATTTTTATTTTGTTTATATTTTTAATTATTCAGACAACAATTCTGTATTAAAGATTACCATAGTGTAAACACATGACTATTAAAAAAATCTAAGGATTCACTAACTGGAAGACATCGTGGACTGAAAAAGCATCAGGTAAATGCAACACGTTTTTGCTTTCAATTCTTTGTTTAGCTGAAAATTACTGAACCGTTTCACAGTTCAGGGAATAGTGTGTTGGGGTTCACATCACAGTTTGTGAATCAATTTAGCTAGCCTGTGAATCAGTTTCACAGAATGGAACTAGTCAAATATACTAATGTGCTAATCAAACAAAACATTATTGCAGTAACTACTGACCATTTTTTTCTGTCCAAATTAGTTCCTGCAGTTATGTTGCAATAGTTTTGATCTTGAGTAGCACACTGATGTGGTATTGAACACTACAGTCCAGGTTAGATAACTGAGTTATCTTTACCCACTTCACTATTGCACATACTGATGGTAAAATGCTTGGAATCTCACTTTTAGATACAAATCAGTTCAGTGCTATGTATCCACATAGTGTCAACTCACTTTATTTTTGCTTAAAATATTACTATAAAATTGAATCACAAATAACATATGTGCAACAATCATAATTAAAGAAATAATACCTCATGAAACAGTTCCATGATACTTGTGTAATATGGCTGATCTCGGAAATAAATCTTCAGTAACTGATATATCGCAGACTCCAGGTAAAACGAGTCATTTATTGCAATATTGCCAACATTTTCCTGCAAAGACAAATACTTATTAAATATAAGAAAAGAAAATAAGACACATTTTTAAAGCAATAATTTATGTGAAATATTTTCTGTTATTCAGCTTCAAATGTAAATTTACCACAGCAGTACTAGACAAATCTTAGTGAGGGAAACAAGAGTACAATTACCTACCTTCTTGTACCAGCAAGGTAGCCCTCGTCGAGTTACAGACTGGTCCATGATATCATCAGCAACAAGGAAGAAAGCTTGAAGCTAAAACAAACATCACATATTTAATCATATACTGAATTTTAAATTGCAAAATTTTACATTATTGTGTAGTTATGTCTGGGGGTACAAAATACCCATTAGCTGCAGCAAATGGAGTTAACATATCAGGCAAGTAGTACTGTGAATAGCACAGACAAATGACAAGTACCAAACCTCACACTAGCAAATTATAATTCATATATAATGTCACAGACTTGTTACAATTATGAAAGTAGTATAAAACAATCTTCATCCTTCAAACTATTATTTATAGTTAATAAATAGTACAGAGCGATACGTATTTGTCAGTACATATTAGTGTATTATCTAATTATAGCAAATTCTAGGTTGTGATGTAATCAATTAGTTACTGATGGCCATACATGTTAACAGTAATATGTCTTATGTACAGTACTGGAGAAACAAGGTATGAATGTACATATATTAATTACTGTCACTTGATTTCAATAGGCCCTGTAAACATACATCAATCTCTATCTGATGTGATCATCTGATAAATGATTGGCAACTGATAGCTTAAACCCCATTACAGAATTTGTTTAAAATCGTAATACTTCTTACTTCTACAGTCTAATTATGTGTATGGTAGTTTGTTTGAATTATGGGAAAACAAACTATGAATATGGGGACACACTCAAAATGTCTAAGTTCCTGGTAACATTATTTTGGTTTGTAGAGTCATCTCACATGCTAGTGTTGACATCAACAGGTACATGAAGACATTCCAGTAAATAGAAAGATAATATACTGAGAGAAAATTCTAACAAAGCTGGAAATTACAGATGGCTGTATCATCTTGACAGTAATAAAATTTGAAAACAAAATCAGTTATATTTTGACATCATATCCATATTCCACTATGAGACAAGTGACCACAATACCCATGTAGTTCAAGATAAAACAATTTGAGCATATATGTAAGTAAAACTTTAATGAAAATACATATGGCAAATACATAGTGAATACTGAAATTGACAAAAGAATGAGCAGACTGCCAAGTGTTTTGGAAAATACTGTAACTACATAGGCTACTATTTTTCTATTGGTCCAAAGACAAAGTCCCACGACACAACAAGCTGATGCTCTACCTCTGAGCTACATCTCTCTCTACAGAAATGAAGGCTTCTAAACTGGCCTGCTGTATCACAGCACCCCTCACCCTCATCATTACTCTTAACATAGTGGCAGCACTGCTTAACTATGACAGGACAGTATGACATGAATGTCGTAACCAGATTCTAGCTTCCCTCCACCACCCCTTGTTTCTCTCTTGAACATAACTGGCACTTATGAATGGTGTGTGCTCTGAACATGCACATGAAATAAACCAACTTGACTAATGTTATAACATGACATACCCACTCAACACACCAGCCAAGCACTCGGGCTCGGTTTAGATCTTCCTCCGTCGCATTTGGAACAAACTCTTTGTAAGATGTCACTACTGAAACACCTCGATTCTTCTTGCCATGTGGAACATTGTATTCACAAACCTATAAAGCATAACATGAAGATTTTTTAAACTATATAATGCATTTTATAAAGTTCTGATCATTATTTTGTTGAAAACATTTCTTCTTTTTTTAAATGTGAATACATTAAAATAAAATAACTTCATATGTGAATATCTGTTCTGATTAACACTAGATTATATTATGTAATAGATATATTTCCAATAATTTTGCTTTTGATGGTTGTGTGTCATTTGTTTTTTTCAATATTTGTGTGTGTTTTTTTACCAACAATAACCGAAGGTGTCCTATCATCTTTGGAAGTCCTACCATCTTTGGAAGACGGGATTTGAAAATAAATAATCCTTGATACGCTGAGAAAAGAAAAGTTTTGAGTGAATTGAAAATCATTTGCATATATCTTGTACGCATACTAAAAAAAACAATTGCATATTTTTCAAAATTATATGCGTAAAATACGTAGCTTATCTGGAGAACTGTATAATATTTTAATACATATCACAATAATTCAATAACATGCAGCTTACTTAAGATCTTTAAGATGGCTGGTTAAGTTGTATAATGGTTTATAATTACTTAGAACAGACATATGCTGTCTAACAATATTTAACACATCTATACCTTTACATACATCAGTAAAACAGTAAATCTAATTGTCACAATATTAGAATAGTTACATTAAGCAGAATGGAATAAGTTTTATATTACTGTCTCCTAGCAAGAAAGAAGAAGTGTTTTATTTAACAACAGACTCAACACATTTTATCTACGGTTATTTGGTGTCAGAAGTTTGGTTAAGGACCATTATGATAGTGAAAATGGAAACCTGCTGCCGCCACATAGGCTACTCTATCCAATAAGCAGCAATGGGTATTTTATATGCACCACCACATAGGCAGGATAGCACATACCACAGCCTTTGATACACCAGTTGTGGAGCACTGGCTGGAATGAGACACAGCCCAAAGGATTCATCATGTGGGATCAATCCGACGACATACCACACCATGAGCAAACATGCTTACCACTGAGCTATGCCCCGCTCCCACTAGCAAGAGAGAATTCCAGGGATAAATCCACACACAATATTTCCACAAGAATCTCCAATCAGTTATTTTGTTTTTTCTACACTAAAACTCTTGGGGTTCTTATAACCCTTACGTCTGAATATATATTTGCCAGGGACTAACTGTCAACAACTTGACAATTCCTGCTTCAAGTATTCTTACATAGGCCCTGAGGTAGAATTTACATACTTCTAAATATACATGTGAACATTTTGGCATGCAGCTAGCTAGGTTTATTATTAGGCGACACATTACACACCTATGCATGGATTGACAGAGTTTATGGGTTATGGGTCTTGATCAGCATGCATTCTACCATGACAGGGGGTAATAAAAATCATCACACATACAAATACTTTAGTCTCCTTTGCTTGCTCTCTGTCTCTCTATTGTTCTGTGTCTCTCTATGTGAGTAAAAATATACCTTTTTGAACCACTCAATTGTTTGTGAAATCTCTGGATTCTTCAGACCTGGTTTGGTGAGATCATCTATCAACACAGGAAAGAGTTCGTCAAATTTCTCCAACTCTGTCATTCCTCGAGACTTTTTACCATTAACTAACTGATCATCACCCATCGTTTTAAGCAGTTATTGGCTGAAAAGAATACATAACACACACATTTCAGCAATTTATGACCAAAGATATGAATAACAATTATATATCACTGTATCTTGTAAATTTAGAATACTTGAAACAAATTTTAGGTGGTTCTAAAAACTATTAAAATATCTGCAAATGTTGTTTATTTATGTGTGTATATATACTATTTTTTAGATTTATGTACAGATAAAATTGCACAAAGGTATAAACTGATGAAATTAACAAAGCAGTTAATTTTCAAGTTTTTAAATATGTTATGATTTAGTGACATATTAAACATCTATTTCTGTGTGTGTGTGTGTGTGTGTGTGTGTGTGTGTGTGTGTGTGTGTGTGTGTGTGTGTGTGTTTATAGTAGACTACTACTAATAATAATTTCTTAATGCTAAACATATTACTGAAAGTATTATTAGACAAATTTAATGTATTTCATACAAATACTTATTTTCTAATATACTTACAGTTACAGCTTCTGAAAGCTATATACCGGTAGGTACAAAGTAATATGTACAAATATTTCACTGAAACAACAGCTGTGTGCCAACTGTTTTAATTAAGTCAGGCTTGACAAATCTAACACTGGAAGAATTATCAAACAATTTCACAACTGTCCAACCTCTGATGTAATACAGGTAACACATGCTGATCATTATCAATCGTTTATAATACATTATGATTACATATATCTAATATTTATGTATACAAAGCACAGCTGTTTGAACTGACCACCGACTAGAACATACAGGGCTCAATCTACCCATGTCCAAATGTTGAAACCTTAAAAAGTTAACATCGAGTGTGGCGTCCTTAACTTAAGGTGTAACCTCTAATCATAATGTCTCCAATGACTGAGACGGGCAGAGGCTGAATGTGAGAAATTGACACGGGGTGGGAGAACGGGACGTCGGTTCGTGGCAAGATAATTTATTTGAATTTATGGGGAAATATAAATGTAACAAACGGTAAAATCGTGGAATAATTATCCACCGGATTTTGTACGTTACAGATCTATGGTATGCGCTTAAACTGTTTGTTGAAGTCTAATTCTTCAGTTACTAACGTAAGCAGATGAAACATCGGCGATGCAAGCACTTCGTATTAGAGCTACGGTTTAATTCGGAATGTAGTAAACATAAAAAAAGGCCACGTGTTTAATTGAGGATTAAGAAATGAAATTTACTCTACATGTGACATAATACATGCTTTAAAAACTCACATTATACAAACCTAAAATAGAGACGTTCCACAAGAAAATACCGCTTCCTAGATCCTAGGCTACTTGCGGTTCTCGTGCCACCTTTGTATTGTCATTGCCGATTGGTGGAATTTGTGAGGCCACTAATCTAAAAATAGATTTTACCACGTGCTAAAAGTGGGATGTTTAGTAACTGTTCTAGGTTCAATAACAATAAATCCATTCTTACTGTCGATAATGTTAACTACGATCTTATTTAAAGCTACTACGTCGGGAATTTTAAAAACTTATTTAAACATTTAGAGGAGACAGTCAAGCTTTGTTTCGTCCAGTGGAACTGTCAGCGAACCAGCCATTTCACAACTATCGCTATCTAGGTCAAGTGATTTAATATGGGATCGTTCATAAGAAAAGGTTGAATAATTGGAGTGCAAAGATCCTAGGTTTGCACCTGTAGAAAAAAGTTGATAGCAAAATTATACTTGCACGATGTGAAATCAACCATCTCTTTTTCCAACATGCACGTGTTATTGTTCATATACCGTCATTGTTTACACATCCAAAATGTTATCAATATCAATGTATAGTTAGATTTTTGTAAATCATAAAAATGAACACACACACACACACACACACACACACACACACACACACACACACACACACACACACA
>JAUTBY010211010.1:0-10203 GCA_032361585.1 Peltospira operculata | reverse complement strand
CAGTCAACAACACCTGTAACAGTCAACAACACCTGTAACAGTCAACAACACCTGTAACAGTCAACAACACCTGTAACGGTCAACAACACCTGTAACGATCAACAACACCTGTAACAGTCAACAACACCTGTAACAGTCAACAACACCTGTAACAGTCAACAACACCTGTAACAGTCAACAGGAGCACTATTTAGAATGAGAAATAGTTCAGTGGGCTCACCATGAGCAAACACTTTACTTCTGGGTTACATCTGTATGATAAGATGAAGATAACTCTGACTGTCTGTTAACTATGTTACTAAACACTTGGTGATTCACAATGTGACCTACCTTCATGGGGGGATACTTGTGATAAGGAGCAGTTCCTGTTGCCAGCTCTATCGCAGTTATTCCAAAACTCCAGATATCTGCCTTGAAGTCATAGCCACTAACCTAGACACAACAAATATACACATACCAAAAATACGTGAATATGTGAATATGTAATTAAAAGGAAATTTAAAGCTGTCCATTAAAACAATCCACCAAATAAGAGTAATTTTTTTATTACTTATTCTAACATACAGACAACTTTTGATCTATATTTTGCTTCATTGTTTTGGATACTTTGTTAACCATTTACCCTTGTAAACTACTATGAATGGAGGCTCTACTCATACCTAGACAAAATAATACAGAGAAATCTAGCCTTTTGGAATAATATAAAACAAGATAAAATATGTGGGATGTGTTATCATTTTATAATTAACATGTTGACTGCCACTCAATAAAAGTGCAGTTTATCAAATTTTCTATCATTTGAATCCATTACTTTTTTTTACATTCACGTTTTTCGTATTTGCCAAGAAGAGTACCAACAGAGTTATCTCCCTTGCCAGCATTTTTAATGTAACATGATATAGCATTTATTTTACTCCTAGATAACTTGTAATGGCAAACTCTGATGCACTCAGTAATACAAGTATACTCGTAGTTGGTTGTTCAACTTGGATATATACATATATTCTAAGAAATTTCAAACTTGAATACTACTGCAATTCTTCCCCTTCATCTGTTGTATGGTTTACCTGTTCCATCACTTCTGGTGCCATCCAACACGGTGTGCCGACGAATGTGTGACGAACAGCGTCTCGCGTGATGTCCTTCCCTGTCGCAAGCCACGCACTGACACCAAAATCTACAAGAATGAAAGAAAATGTTTTAATTAACGAAGTACTCAACACATTTTATCTACGGTTATATGGTGTCAGGAGTATGATTAAGGACTATTATGATAGTGATAATAGAAACCTGCTGCCACCACATAGGCTACTCTTTCTGGTTAGCAGCAAGGGGTCACTTTATATGCACCATCTCATAGACAGGATAGCACATACCACAGCCTTTGATACACCAGTCCTGAAGCACTGGCTGGGATGAGAAATAGCCCACCATGTGGGATTGATCCAACAACCCACCGGATCATGAGCGAACATGCTTACCACTGAGCTAAGCCTCGTTCCCCAAAATCTACAAACACCATCACATGTAACACACTGACGCCAAAATATACAAAACACTGTCATATGTAAGACCCTAAAATCTACAAAACAATATTAGTAGAAATTACTTCTATGTTGATTATTTACCTGCTATGTAGATGGAACCATCACCACCAAGAAGAATGTTCCCAGCCTTTATATCTCTGAAACAAAAGGAGCAAAAGATACTTAACATCTTGTATCTAGCAATTAAAGATGGCACCAATCTTTTGTATAATATTCTGACATTAATTAAACAGCAGCCAATGACTTCCTGTCACACATAAAATCATACCAGTATTATTGTGTCTGTCATAGTACATACCAGCATGGCTTTGCACCGAATTTCAGTATATTTTCTATACAGTCGGTTGTCAACTTTGACATCAGAATAATTTTAATAAATGAAACGAAATCTTGTCAATCCAGTAAAAACTATTCTTAGGAAAACACACATAAAAATTTACTTTTTAATGGGTTGAATGATATGTTAATAATATACTGAAATTTGGCTCATCAATGATACCTGTTTCACTGTACTGGTTTTCTTTGGGATATTACGTTCAAAAACCCATTCATTGTAATATTAATGGTTTCCTATAGGAACTCATTTACTATTACATATTTCCATGACTGTTAAAATTATGAAACGTTCTGAGCCATAAACAACTACTGCTGCAGAACTAAATCCATACTTATGGGAATCATATTAGAAGCAAATTTGAAAATTTTAAGAGTTATTTAGCGGTTGTGCACCATTATAGTAATTTATTGTAAAAATATATTTATGGTTGATTTTTAAAGTTCTAAATAACATCTATGACTGTTTTACTTTAAGAAATTATATACAATTAGTATGTTAGTGACTCAGAATATCAGTACGAACTGTGGTATATTTGGAAAACTATGGTATACTGTGGTATCTAACATTACAATATTCACTCTTCTTTGGGTTTTTTTTACTGTTAGTTAAATTAAAACACTGTAATATATTATCTGAGTCTGTTTAGTCTATTCACTCTGGTGTGCAGATTATAGCTTTAGTTCAGGCCTGTTAAGCTACAGAATAAAAAATAAAAAATTGAAAGTTCAGGAATAATACAAAATGAATGCAATTCATAATTAAGTGGGTTTTCCCCCTCATTTAAGGATGTCAGAAGTTTGTACATGTTCTTAAGGGTGACATTTTTATGCATTTTAGTAACAGAACATACCCTCCCACACACTGAAAAGTGACCAACTTGAACATTAAAAACAGAATTGCATGGATTATTCTCACATATACATTTACAGTGCTCACTTTGGGTAGAAATTTTATTTACCAAACTTACAAATACATCATTCCATGACATTTATTTCTAAATGGTTTTTTAATCAATATTTTATCAGTCTAGTCCAAAATATTTCAGTCAATTTGTATAAACTTTTACAGAAGGCTACCTTAGCAAAGAGCAGAGTGATTCCTGGCTTAAAACAAAACAAAAAACAGGTTTTAACGAATACACTCTGAATGACACCTAGTACCCAATGTTCAGCATTTTATTTGCTACATCACTATGGAATTATTTGGATCCTAAAATCAAAACAGTTAACTCAATATATTTATCACCTGATTATACATTCAAAATGTTGCACTCCAAAATCATACTGAAATTATGGCATAAATCATTTTATGCTGCAATTTTAATTATTCTACTATGAAATATGGCAAATTACAATGGCCCCAACATTTATCAAGACCAGATGAAGTGTTCCTTTAGCATACATATCGTAGTAAGATCCCTACTCCTGTCATGGACAGACGTACTGGCTGCACCAGACCTTGCACTACAATAGCCAGTTGTGAATATGCATGTTAAACACCTTGACCTGACCTGACATCACTATGACCTGTTCCACAAGAATGAAATGCACCAGTGTTTCTCATTGTACGTACCTGTGTATCTGACCATTGTTGTGGAAGTACTCAAGACCTTTGAGAACTTCTTTCAGAGCAGTGGCTATTGTAGCCTCGTCCAAAACACCGTTCTTGTACTGACCAGTCCGCATCCTCGCCTTTATGATGTCCAACATGGAGCCTAGTGAAACCACAATCAACAATCAGAACATCACTGTCAAATATTCACATGCTGGAAATCAAGTCCAAAATGGTTTTAATACTTTATTATTCTCCATTTTTCTCTTTATGCCTTTTATTCATATAGTTAATTTCCAGGTGCTAAAGATTTTAAAAGGCATGCATCTGAAGCAGATTAGTGGTGGTAAGCATATGTTCAAAAATAAGAATCATCTGTTGATCTTTCCTCAAATAATTTTCAGCTGTAAACCTTTTGAATATGAAAATACAACAGCCTTTCCTATATTAGTAGTGGAGTACTGGCTGGAACATTATAAGAAAATATAAGATATCTGTTTTTGATTGATAAAGGAGATGTTATTTCTGCTATTGTAGTATGAACTTCCTATTTTAAATTATGCCAACCAACAGTAAATAAATGGGGTAACCAGTTTTTTGACCTGGTGTGTCTGAATACAAACCTCCACTACAGAGTTTCATTATGACCCAGAGTTCCTCTTTGACAACAAACGACGTGTAGTAACAAACAACGTTCTCATGTTTACACTGACTCATAGCCTGGATTTCTTTCTGAAATCAAACACAAAACATTAGCAGTAGCAGGAAAGGAAAGATATTTAAAGACACTTTACTTCTAACTACAGGTAATTATTTACTTGGAATATTCCTGCACTATGTGATATTACTGAAAGAAAATCAGTGATAGTTTAACAACACCCCAGTATTAAAAGCAGATTGAAATTTAAAATAATATCAGCATCATTCATTAAGACAACATTATCTTCGTTGTCAATCAGACAACATTGCAGTTTTGTCCTTCTGAACTGTGAAGTTGTGTTTTAAGTAACAACAAATAATTGGCAATTAGTTTCAAATAATTCAGAATAGTAATATAGCAAATAATTTGTTGGGGTTCACATCATAGCAAATTATTCTAGCTCATATAAATCAGTTTCTGAGAATAAAACTAATCAAATATACTAGTGTACTAATCAAATGAAAAAAGAATTACACTTTACAGTAACTGCTAAACATATTTTTCAGTGTAAATTATTCCTTGTAGTATATTGTACAGTAATGTGCAGGTATATTCTCTAGTCCAGTGGATATACACTCAATGTGCATAAAGCTATCAGTCATGTAGCACTGGCTGGAATGAGTTTCTAAATAGCTCAACAGATCCACCATGTGGCATCAAGCTATCGACCCACCACACTTCTGAGGTATGTCCCACTCCTGTTAAATGGAAGTAAATACTTTACAGGGTTGTGACCTCGGTATGACACTAATCAGCTCTGATGCACTGAACCACTGAGCTACTTCCCACTCTAAGGTGCTGCTAATGCTTTGAGTTATGTGCCGTGACAGACAACCACTTACTAGCAGCTCTTCAACCGTGGTGTTACACTTCTCCAGGTTGATTCGCTTGATGGCCACTCTCTCGTTCCGTGGTTTACACAGTGCAGCCTGCACCACAGCGGTCGCTCCAGCACCTGCAAGTGTAACGAGAAATCTCACACAAAACTACGTAAAGGGCAACACACAGTTTGTACAATAGGCCTATAGTGGCCCGATGTCCCTGGCCAGTAATTTTCAGACTTGGGCTACCAAATAATTACACAATAACAGTGATTACAGGCATGGCAAGTGGACTGTTAAATTTATTTGAGTGTTTATAAAATTAATTTTAAAACCTCTTTATAATATGAAAATACACATGTACAAAAGCTCATGTTGACATCTTTGAGTCCAAGAAGCATATTTAAGTGAGTTGTAGGTAATCCTAGGGCAAGTGTCAGAAAAAAAGGATGCACACATTTTATTTAACATATATATTTTTTTATTTTATTTTTTTAAATTTCAATTAGCAACAGAATATATTTTATATTCTCCATTTCACAGACAGAATAGTGCATAACACTGCCTTTGTCAATACCAGTTGTGGAGAACTGGCTGTAGTGAGAAACCAGTCGATGTATCCATCTAGCAGGATTAATCTAACAATCCAGTGGAGCACTGAGCTACATCCTGATTTCAAAGTTTCACATGCTGTTGTATATATTCAGTTACTGAACTGGTGAAAGGCAGCGTCTGAAATGGCTTTCGGCAATTTGCAATATTAGAGGATATGTCTGTATTTTATTCTTTACACATTTTTTACTGTTAAGTTGAAAATTAAATGTACATGTTGTGAAAACATCCAATCTATTTAAAGGGACCTAGTGTTCCATAATTTGACTTGCCATAATGCCAGCAGATCTGAACATTAAATGGCCATGTTTAACAACAGGCCTACTCAATAATTTTGAAATTATTTTGTAGTCAAGTCTGAAAATTATTGTCAGGCCACCTTATTCTAAAGTCTTGGCTTACAGTTCAGAAACTGAAGGAAATAAATACTAAATTGTTTTGGAATTAAGTTCGCACTGTAATTTATATTTCCTATTTGCATGTGAATATTTTCCACAAAATTACTTCCCTTTACAATATTAAATTAGAAAATATTAGCCTACGGTATCTATGATTTGTGGTTTAATAAGCAACACATTTTATAATCATTAATAGTATTAATAATACAGTTGTTCAAGATTTTATTGGGCAAGAGGTCTGAATTTACCCCAGATATATTACAGGGTTATAAATGATACTAGTTCATTAGAATTAGATTAGGATTATCATTTATCATTGTAATTATTATACATTTCCCATAAGTGATAAGGTATAACAATGAATGATGATCAGGATTAGGGTTTGGACAAGGTATGATGTAAGGGTTACGGCTTCAGCCACTTTAGAGTTATATTTGATATGATTGAGGAATTTCATAATTTCTTCCATCTCTTGATTTATTTTTGTGTTACACATTGGAATAATTCACTGTACTCTTTGGCCTACTGATGTATTGTACCATTGTAAATGAATGACCTTGACCTCTTCAACGTCTAGTGCACTCCAACAGACAATTGGTTATCGATCTGATCAAATAATAAAATAAGAATGATGCAGACACCCAAGCAGGCATTGTAAACATGTAAACTATTCCGCAAACAAATATTTACCTATAACTTCTAATAATTCATAGTCTTCTCTTAGATTCGGCCACGGAAGCGTGATCACTTCAGCCATTTTGGCGCTGTCACTTTTAACACTTGTGTTTGTCGGATTCAAGACCCGATACCAGTGTAGTTGTTGTCGGGGGTTAAAAAAAAAAAAAAACGCCCTAAGTTATTATGGTAACGAATAATATGCAAATGTAATATTTACCAGTTTAAAATGCATTTCAATATAATTATGAACTGTAGATGATTTTGAATAAATAACAGGAGAAAATAATTGCTACGTTACAAAAGTATAAGTATTAGGATAAAGAAATAATGTAATTTCTGACTTACTATATTTGGATTATTTGATAAAGTAATATTATATATAAAAGTTGTATTTTCAAAATTCCTCATTTAATGTATCATAAACGATCAAAAAGATTCGTGTTTAGTAAACTGCCATGTAGCGTTTTCGAACAAGTGGTGCTCTCGCTTAATAGGACGGAAGTTTATAGGAAATATTAACTTATAACCAGTCTACTGTGAAGTAACAAGTTGATATTGTTGTAATTACGATTTATGTTTTGCATTATAAGCTGTGGTTTATATTTTGGTCTTTAGTAGATATAGTCATATTATTCAGTGTAATTTCATGTTCAGAGAATCGTGTTATGTTTTAGTTGTTAATATACAATGTCAGGTAATATTTTTAAAGAATATGTTGTATTTTCGTTTAATACCTTATTTCGTTCCAAAGTTTTCATGGTAACTATTAATTATGTATTTAGCGATATCATTTGATAATTTTATCGGTTTTCCTTCATGTAAAGAAAAAGGCGAAGTTTTGCTAAGAAGAAAAAACCTGTTGGTTGTATGTGGGTACAGGTGTGGTTTTTCACATTTATAAAATGTGGAAAGCTTTAACTTAAGTCCACACCAGCATTCTAAATCTAATTGTTCTATGGATCAGCAGGTAGACCCTAACTTCAGTCTCAACTCTAAACCTAAACCTAAATCCTAACCCAATCTCCAAAAGCCTGGTACAGTCAGAATGCATAGAACTGCAAATTTACCAGTTACTTATAAGTTAATATATCACTATAAGAAGCAAACATGATATAATAAAACATTTATTTGAATTATTTGATTGTAGATAATAATAAAAGGAATGCTTAATGTGCATAACAGGACATGGCTCTTTTTCTGTGTTTTTTTCTCGTTTTTTTCTGTTTCATCGGCTGAATTAATTTGGATGAAAGCCGATGTAACATGGGATATGGATGTTTGACCTTCTGAAAATTCTCTACTGACTAAAAAAGGGTTGAAATATCCTGTTACAGATTTTTCAGAGTTACTGTCCTGCTCTAGATGAGGTATTTGATAGATATGGGAATATATCAGATTTGTCTTATAATATATCCTTCTGATTGTACATACTCTTTTGTCATTTAGATGAGAGAGATCGAGAGATTAGTTATCATACAGAATTACCAAGAATTGTATTGATTCCACAACTATAAAGGTGTGAGGCATATTGGAAAGCAATACAATTGCCTCTAATTAGCATCTTTTTTTTAACCACAGGAACTACAGTCTTTGTGTATTGCACAGATTTATGTTATGAAATATCTTGTCTCTTTATTAAATATCTGATTAGTTAAATGTATTGGGGTTGTGTGTGTGTGTGTGTGTGTGTGTGTTTTTTTTTGTGTTTTTTTAAATGTACTTTGACGACCTTTTCTACAAAAATATATCTATTATTTAAATGATATATGATGTCGGGGTAGGGAGTGGAGCAACCATATATGTTTATTTGATTGAATTCTCTGATACAAGGTGTGTGGATAAAATATATTGTAAAGTAGCAAACACAGAGTAAGAAATAAACTCTTGATAGTTACAACTGCATTGATATTTAGTTTGTTTGTTATAGCACATCACAAAATAATGATAATGTTTCAATGAACTGAACATTGGGGGAAATGTAGTAACCAAGAGGACGAATTGTGTTGAGGTGGCGGACAGTGGGGTTGGTTATGCCAGAACTTGTACCCATGATAGGCATGTATTATATATAACAGCTAGCTGTGAATATGTGGGAAATACTATTGATTAGGAAAATGGTTAAAAGTTACTGGATTAAAAAAATTTTTTATTTTATTTATTGATATTATTTTTTTTATTAGCACATTATTATATTTGATAATTCCATTTGGAGAAACTGATTTTCAGATGAACTAAAATGATCTGCAAACTGATGCAGACCTCAACAAATTATTTGCTGCTACGTATGATAAATAACATGATCAATAACATATTGATATTCCAGTTTCGATTGAACATGTTTTCAGATAGTCTTTCTGGTGAAATGAGTGGTGAAACAACCCGGCTGGTGTCTGCCACATCAATGGAGAGATGCCGATCTCCTGATATTTCAAACTATGGAGCTAACCACTCGGCCTATGAGGAGCTTATGGGTGGCAATGTGCCGTGTCCCACCTGCCGAGGCCTCGGAAGAGTGCCGAAAGGTTAGTGTCACAGATAAAACTGTCCTTAATTACTTAAAAGCCTATTACTATGAATTCTGAATCTTGATTTTTCTTCCCCAAAATATTCTGAATATTGAAGATCAAGCCTCATCATTTGGAAAAGGCAGGAGAGTGTTTTGTTGATTTCCTGAATATTTTGTGATACTAGGCAAGAAATATCAAATAAGAATAGCAGTTTCAAATCCTAACCAGTAGACATGACATAAAGGGAGTAAGTAATGCTGTTAATATAGCTAGGTTGTTCAGTGTTAATATAAATGATTTTGATCGTATTGACCTAACAAACAAATAAAATGATTATTGTTATTGTTTCGTAACATAGTACATTAATGTATACATATAATGGAAAATTGTTTCCTTTTTAATTTTCTGGTTTTCTTTATTTAACTGATTATTGTTAGTTTAATTTGGGTGCTATAGACAGGACCTACAAACTGCAGAAGAAAAAAAAGCTATTTAATTTGATATGGCAATACAAAATAAAAATGTTCAATAAATTTATCTTTCTCAAGTACAGACAAGACAGATCCGAACTATTTAAAACAAATGCAAAAGTAACTTATCCTAATAAAGACTACATGCACAGTGTCATTGAAAATAATTTTAATTGTTTAGAAGTCAAACCTCTGAGATTTTATCATTTCATTCTGACAGAACACGAGGGACAGCTTGTTGCACTGATACCAATGAGAGACAAACGACTGAAACCTCGGAGAACGTAAGTGATCACAAATACCAGTTTCTTTACAGCTGTTGATAGTCATGTCCTTTTATCGGTTGCTGCCCATTTTGTGCATGTTTTATTTGTTAATTTTAACAGTAAGCATTTTTACCCTAAATGGCGGCGGATGGCATTTTTTTTTTTATGTATTATTTTTCAAAATAAAACTTCAGTATACTTTGTAATGTATGGAAGTTTGGGTTAGCCTTGGTGTCCCTTATTTCACAGATTTTAAGAGACAATCATAGCTTTGCCCTTCTGACACCAAGTTTCAAATCCTGTATATATATATATA
>JAUTBY010208790.1:0-12134 GCA_032361585.1 Peltospira operculata | reverse complement strand
ACCTGATAATAAGAATTTGGGCTTTTGCTACATAGCAACTTTCTCTGAATATAAACAATTCTTCAAAAATATGGTGGCCTGATGTCCATGGCCAGTGATTTTTTGATTTTGGCCAGTAAATAATTATAAAATTACAGTAAATCATAAGCATGGACAGTGAATTTTCATAGCTGATGGCAGGTATTATTTATAACTTTTTAGAAGCCCTGATATGGATTTTAAATATTTTGACCTGACACTGTAGCAGTAATCTTGTCATTAACACAAATATTATATGATTGTTATTGCAGGTAGAACTGTTCACTGCTACGATACAGAAGAAAGAAGCCACACCCAGCCTAAAGATGCCAGCTTTCTTAGCAAAAGAGGTAAATTGTACAAGAATCTGCAATATAGTATGATTCAGAATTTACTTAAATGCCTCTTTACTGCATGTAGTAAAGGTATTCAAACACATTGTGGTCATATTTATTGTGCGTTATATAGCGCACACGTACACACACACAACACACACACACACACACACACAAAACAATTCCATTTTGCATGCATGTGCATCTGATTACAAACACCATCATAATACCCAAGGCAAAGGATGTATATAACTATAAATGTTTGTACTACAAAGTGTATTTTAAATAAGCCTATACTGAACCTTAGATCTACTTCCTATTCCATAACTGGTGTATAAAAAACTATGTTATGTGATATTCTGGTTGTGGAATGGTCTATTTAAAATATCCATTGCTACTAATCAAAACAAGTAGCATATGTAGCAGCAACAGGTTTCCATTCTCACTATCGTAATAGTCCTTAATCATAAGTCAGAGGCCATATAACTGTAAATAAAATGTATTGAGTGCATTGTTTAAAGAACATTCCCCTCTATCTGTCTCAGTCTGTCTCTCTCTCATTCTCTTGATAGTGCAATATGACCTAGTGAAAACTGACATAGGTTATACATAGATAGTGGAACATTTAGAATATTCCGGGGTCCAGTCTGCAAATTACAAAGTAAAGATGGTCTTCCCCAAGAACATTTTAAACTTTAGATGGCATGAAAAGCTATTTCCAGGCATGTAATTAACAGAATTTGGAATTTTAAAACTGATATACACCATGTATGTTGACATAAATTTTTTAATTAGATGCATTTCATAATTACTAAGGGAGACCAGGCCTATGGTTATACCTGCAAGTTTTTGTTTACAATTGCAGGGTCAGGGTGTAGACTACCTGGTGCTGTGGCTAGACTGCGACAAGGAGGGTGAGAACATCTGTTTTGAAGTGATCGACTATGTTAAGCCTGTCATGAACAGACAGCAGGGACAGGTATGTATTTCACATAACACTGTAGTCATGTGTGACATTTTGTCTTGAATATATATATTCTGATTTCAACAAATCTACAGTCTGTGACAGTATTAAATCTACAGTCTATAACAATATGTGTTAAATGTGACAGTGTACATGTGCTAAGTCTGTATATTCTTATTTCAGCAAATCTACCGTGCTCACTTCAGTGCAATCACTGAGACGGACATTAAGCGTGCGATGCACAACCTTGGTGAGCCGAACAAGAACGAATCTCTCTCTGTGGACGCACGACAGGAACTTGATCTCCGAATTGGCTGTGCATTCACTCGCTTCCAGACCAAGTTCTTTCAGGTTGGGGAAACTATTAATTATAGTTATCTAGTGCTGTGTAGTAATATATAAATGTGTGGAGTATATCTTTAAAACATTTCTCTTCATCAAATTAGGAGGGAATAGTTTGTTGGGGTTCATATTGCAATTTTCAAATCATTATAGTTTACCTGCTAATCTGTTTCACAGAATGAAACTAGTCAGATACACTGATTTGCTAATCAAATGAAAAATAATTGCAATCACTACTAACCGTTCTTTTCAGTCTGAATTAATCAGATACACTAATGTGATAATCAAATAAACATTAATTGCAGTAACTGCTAATCATTGTTTTCAGTCTAAATTCGTTTGATTAGCCATTTTATTTTGTTTATAACAGAAGAGATACGTATTTTCACTCTAGACATCTTTGGGATGAATTATTTCTAATATTTGTAAGCCAAGTGTAACCATTAATAATAAAACAAAAAAAAAGCATAGTTAAATAAATAGATACAAATTTTAATATTTATTTTAATATTTGGTAATATGGTATGAAACCTGGTGATAAGATATTTCACTCAGATAGATCTAAGGATCAGTTATTGACCCCAATGTAATAAAAAATATATATTCACTGCATTTTTTGATACATAAACATTTTAATTCTAGTGATAATAATAGTTAATTTATACAGTAATAAACATATATAAGCATTAATAATAATGTATTTTGTGCATTATTAAATAAATACATACAGGTTTTAATTCTAATGATTATGTAGGTAATGATGTAATAAATGTGGATTGTGTCAGATATGTTATATTTTCTCACATTGCAAGTATATAAAACATTGAACTATACTTCAGCCTTTGCACACATCATATTGTAACTGCAGACAGAATTTAAATATCCATCTTAGTCATCCTTACATAACATCAGCTATATCAGATTTATATTATTTTCTCACAGGGCAAGTATGGAGATTTGGACAGTACACTAATCTCCTACGGGCCATGCCAGACCCCGACACTTGGCTTTTGTGTGGAACGTCATGATCGCATCCAGTCATTTAAACCTGAACCCTACTGGGTTGTTGAAGTTCAGGTGAGGATACATCTGTAATATCACATGGAACTCTTAGTTTTGTTATCTGACACCCTTAGTCTTGTTACCTGACACCCTTAATCCTGTATCTGACACCCTTAGTAGTGGATCCGACACCCTTAGCCCTATAGCCCTATATAGTACTCTTAGTCCTGTATCTGACTCCCTTAGTAGTGGATCTGACACCCTTAGCCCTATAGCCCTATATAGCACTCTTAGTCCTGTATCTGACTCCCTTAGTCCTGTATATCTGACTCCCTTAGCTTTGTATCTGACATGGAATGAGTTGTAGTTTAGAGGTAGAGTATCCACTTAATATTTGGTCAACTGTTGAATCAATCCCACCTGTTGAACCCTTTGAGCTATTAATTGTTCTGACCAGTGCTCCACAATTTGTATGTTAAAGACTGTGGTATGTGCTATCCTGTTTCTGGGATTGTGCATATAAAATACCCCATACTGCTGATCTCAACAAGTAGCTGCAGCAAATTTTCCAGTTTTGCTATTAAAATGGTCCTTAACCATATGCCCGACAACATATACATGTTATGGAAATGATTTCTTTCTGTTTTTAGGGTATTTCTGTAGCCCAGTGGTGAATAAACCACTAGGAATGTTTGTTCACTAAAAATGTTTCTGGCGCCAATATAACCAAGTGTGTTGTTAAATAAAATGATAATAATGATTATCTTTCTGTTTGTTCAGATTACTCACCCTGACGGCAAGGTTCTCAAACTTGACTGGGAGCGAGTGCGTATCTTTGACAAGGAGGTTGCACAGATGTTTGTCAACATCATCAAGGCTGGGGATGGTGCTCGGTGAGTTCCATTAATATTGCGTTGATGGTGCAGTGGATCGTCAGATTGATCCCACAAGGTGGAACCTTTAAGCTACTTCTTGTTCCAGCCAGTGCTCCATGACTGGTGTATCAAAGGCCGTGATATATGGGATCCCTTGCTGCTAATCTGAAAGAGTAGCCTATGTGGCAGCATTGGGTTTCCTTTCTCACTATCATAATGATCCTTAAACATATGCATCATGCCATTTAAGCATAGATAAAATGTGCTGAATGCCTTGTTAATAAAACAGTTTTCTCTGTTTCCATTATTATTGTATGAAATAATTTAAATGACAACACTCAGTGTGTTCCATTAATATTGTGTGAAATCATTTTAATGATGGTCTTGGTGGGTGTTTGCAAATAATTTTCTTAATGATATGCGTGATAGGTGTTTAACATCAGCAAGGAATAATATGGAATAAAGAAACATGTTTATCAGTTACAGCAACTATTTGTCATTTGATTATTTCCATTCTGTGAAACTGATTCACAGGTGTGCTAGAATTATTCACAGACTGCAATGTGAGCCTCAACATTATTTGCTGATAAGGTGAAATAGATTTGATCAGTGTTTGTGAAAGAGTTTCAGAGTGGGTGTTAACATGTAAAATAATTTTGCTAATGTTAGGGTTTAATTATGTAGTTGTTAACATGTCAACAAATTCAGTTAATGTTAGGGTTTGAATATGTAGCTGTTAACATGTGAACAAATTTTAATATGACATGAAAGAGATTTGTTAAAGGTGGGCTCAGTTTTGTTAAAAGTTGCATATAACAGGTTTATATCTGAAATAGCTGCATGACAAATCTGTAATGTTTGTGATTTATTTTTTCAGTGTTCTCTCTGTGGTTAAGAAAGAAAAGTCAAAGGCTCGACCACAGGCTCTTAATACAGTGGAATTACTGAGAATTGCCAGTTCAGGACTGGGTGAGTTTTAACAAGGGAGGTGTTTTGGAATAGCCAGTTCAAGACTGTTCAGGTTACTTTGAATAGTTCATTCAGAATTTGATAAGAATAAAATAACCATATGCCTGACACCATATAACTGTATATAAAATGTGTTAAGTATGTCATTAAATAAATCATTTCTGTCTTGGTTTTGCAGGGTCTCATTCCAGCTAGTACTCCACAACTGGTGTATCAAAGGCATGGTATGTTCTGTCCTATCTGTGGATGGTGCATATAAAGATCCCATGTTGCTAATTAGAAAGAGTAGCCTATGTGGCGGCAGCAATATTCCATTCTTACTATCACAGTGGTTCTTAACCGTATGCCTGACACCATATAACCATAGATAAAAATGTGTTGAATGCATCATTAAATAAACCATTTCTGTGTGTGTTTTGCAGGGATGAGTCCTCACCACACGATGCAGGTGGCTGAACGACTGTACACACAAGGATACATCAGCTACCCTCGCACAGAGACCACGTCCTACCCTGAGAACTTCGATCTCAAGTAACACACAGTTTTATTAAGGATATATTTAACACTGTGCTCTACAAATTTTTTTTATTTTTTAATAATCTAACCCTCATCCCCCAAAAAGAAGAACAATTTAATTATAATCTAACCCTCCCCCCCAAAAAATAATAATAAAGTTTAAAAAAATGAACGAAAAAACATGAACTAGAGTAGTGTTACATATTTTGCAACCTCTTCCCATATTTGTTGTGATTTGTTGCTGTTATCATTGAATGATGTGCTTCTGTCATAATTAGTGAAAATAGCTTCATTAGGAGTAATTAGCTACTAGATTTACCAGAATAATATCTGCTGTTTTGTTTAGTATGCACAGTTTAAAATTAATTTTTCTGCATAGAAATATATCCAATGCCAATATAACTGTTAATGAAATGTTTTGAATGCATTGTTAATTAAAAAGTACTAAATAAATTGATTTAGTAAACCATGTGACACAAATATGTTTGTTCTCTGAAATCAGGGGAACTCTCCGGCAGCAGGTTTCAAGTCCAGACTGGGGAAACTTTGTGCGGGATCTTCTGGATATGGGCATTCAGAAACCAAGGTAAACAGCTTTCCTATGTTTTATTAGTAATTATTTATATCTGCAGCATCATGTGGACATACTGACATGTAAGGAAAAGGTGTTAATATAGGCTTGGCCTGTTTGCTGATCCCATTCCCAAATAGCATGGAAATAAAATATTGTTCAAAAACTAAAAATGTGGATATTATACTAAGCAGAGAAACATCAGTTTGTTTATCTGTCAACTGGCTTGTTCAAGAACTGTTTGCCAAATTTTTTACTGTTTCAATTAAAGTCAAATTTTCATCATCAATTTTGATTAGACCAACAAAATAATTTATTAAATCTTTATGTTCAGACCAACATATTCTTTGAGATACCAAATTTTTCCAGAGATAAAAATTTGAATGGTTCAAGTCATTTACTATTTGTTTGTATGGCAATTCAGCTGGGATTTTAAGTTTATTTCCAGGAATAGAAGTTTTCAAAAGATCAAAGTCCGAGTGATTGAAGTTTCACTATATATTAGTCATATTCTTGTCAGTGTTTATTTTATTTGGATAAGAGTTCCTGATATTGTTTGTTTCAAGAAAGGGGAGTGATGCAGGTGACCACCCTCCTATAACACCAATGAAGCTCGCCTCTGAATCTGCCCTGGACCATGACAGCTGGAGATTGTACGATTACATCACTAGACACTTCATAGCAACTGTGAGTAGTGTTACACACTTCATAGTCCTTTTATGTTAAATTTTAGTTTTAAAATAATTGTAATAATTTTATTCAGCTTAGCTCTATACTCTGAATTTGTTACTAAAAATATATATTTCTATTAAATGTTTTAGCATAAGTGGTGGAAATGGGTTTCCTTTCTTACTATCCTAATATGGTCCTTGACCATATGCATGATGCCATATAACCATAAATAAAATGTGTTGAGTGCATTGCTAAATAAAATATTAGTTATCTCCTTACTCAATCATCATTATGGCCTTTAACCATATGCATGATTCCATATAACTGAAGATAAAATGTGTTGAGTGAATGTGATGTTATATAAAACATTTCTGTCTCCTATATAACTATATAAAAATGTGTTGAATGTGTCGGTAAATAAAATATTTCTCTCTCCCATATAACCATAGATAAAGTGTGTTGAGTGCACTGCTAAATAAAAACATTTCTTTCTCCCATATAACATAGATAAAATGTGTTGAATGCATCATTAAAAACAAAAAACAAAAAATCATTTATCTATAGATAAAATGTGTTGAGTGTGTCATTAAATGAAACATTTCTCTCTCCCCATATAACCATAGCTAAAATGTGTTGAGTGCATTGCTAAATTAAACATTTCTTTTTATCTGGTGTAGCTCTCACCGGACTGCACATACCTGCAGACGACGGTGTCGTTTGAGATTGGCACGGAGCGGTTCTCGTGCACGGGCAAGACACTGCTGGACCCCGGCTACACCACCGTCATGGAGTGGCAGGCCATCACCAGCGACGAGGTCATGCCCATCTTCAGCAAGGAGCAGACCATCCCAGTAGACAGTGTACGTACACGTGTACTAGCACAGGTGGAATAACATACACCATTCAGTATCTAGCCAATACATTTTGCTTTTAAAAATAGATAATTTTTACATTAAAAGTCAAGTTTCACACAGTGCTCCATAGTAGTATAGTAATATATATATTATCAAATGTGTTTGGTTGAATGACAGACTAGCCCACTGGACTATATCACAGGTTGTGTTTCTATTAACAAGTGTGTTTGGTGAATAACAGACCATCCAACTGAACTCCGACATGTTGTGTTATATTACCAAGTGTGTCTGGTAGAGTAACAGACAAGCCCACTGGACTCAGACTTATTATCTTTATATACCCAAGTGCATCTGGTAGAGGGACAGACATGTCCACCAGACTGTCTCATTGATTGTGTATGTATTACCAGGTGAGTGTGGTAGAGCAGCATACAAGCCCACTGGACTATCTGACTTGTTATCTTTATATTACTAGGTTCGTTTGGTGGAGCGACAGACAAGCCCACCAGACTACCTCACAGAGTCGGAGCTGATCACACTGATGGAGAAGCATGGGATTGGCACTGATGCCAGCATCCCCGTGCACATCAACAACATCGCAGAACGCAACTACGTGAACATCATCTCCGGCCGCAAGCTGAAACCAACACCGCTAGGGATAGTGCTTGTGCATGGCTACCAGAAGGTTTGTTGTCTGTAATTCCATTCGTATATATGAGCAGGGCATAGCTCAGAGATAGAGCATTCACTTATCGTATAGTGGGTCATCAGATAGAACTTACATCGTGGACCCGTTATGCTATTTCTTGTTCAAGCCAGTGCTCCATAACTGGTATGGTGCATATAAAAGATCCTATGCTGCTAATCAAAAAGAGTATCATATGTGGCGTCAGTGGGTTTCCTTTTTCGCTATGATATTTAACTATACGCCTTAAATGTAATGTACTTAACCATATGCCTTAGGCCATATAACCATAGATAAAATGTGTTGAGTGTGTCTTTAAATAAAAGCATTTCTCTCTCTAAATATGGGTTGAGTGTGTTGTTAAATGAAACATCTCTCTCTGTTATAGATTGATGCTGACTTGGTTCTGTCCACCATGCGGTCGGCTGTAGAACAGCAGCTGAACCTGATTGCGGCAGGAAAGGCTGACTTCTATGCGGTCAAGCAACATGCACTGGACATCTTTCACCTCAAGTTCTGCTACTTTGTTGAGAACATCCAGGGCATGGACGAACTCTTTGAGGTGACCTTCTCCTCCCTCGCAGACAGTGGCCGGCCGTTGTCAAGGTAATATGACTCACTATCTAATTGGGTAGAACATATAATCTGTGGGAGTCCAACTGATGCCAAATAATCATAGATAAAAATCTGTTCAGTTAATCATTAACCCTCTGACTACTGAATTAATTTGTGTAAAAAACGTTATGAGTGGGTTGAAATGTTCAAGTTTTTTTCATATTTCTTTAATTAAAAGTTTCATAAAAACATAAAACGGATATAAAACGGATAGTATTATTTTCGTAAGTTTTTTAATTATTTGTTGTGTTTGAACCAAGAAAAAATAATGTTAAAATGAGCAAAAATTACTCGAAATGAATTTTACATATGTACATTTGCAGCTAGACGTTCAGTAGTTTGATTGCAAGTTCGATCCGTGACACACAATTTCGTTAATTTCTTTTTTCGTAAAACAGTTGAATTTATTTAGAAATTTCCATTTTCAAGAAGCTATCAATTCCTCATGGCGATTGTGACGTTCCGCCATTAATGACAAACAAAAATTCCCAAAGAAAATAGCATTTTAAACTCTAAAGTTTGAAATATTTTCGATATGAACAAAACATGAAAATGGTGCCCCGAGACTGGTTTTTCTATTGTGTTACGCTTTATAATGTATTACTGGTTACTACCAGTCTGTAAAAAGGCAGGAAAACTTATCAAAAGAGCACACTGTCGGCCATAAACAGTTTGACAATGTTTGTGCACTAGTCAGAAGGTTAAATAAAACATTTCTCACTTTCTCTATTACAGATGTGGCAAGTGTCGTCGGTTCATGAAGCTGATCCAGGCTAAACCGACGCGACTTCACTGCCCGGCTTGTGATGAGACGTACTCGCTGCCACAGAACGGAAACATCAAGCTGTACAAGGAGATCAGGTGTCCACTGGACGAGTTCGAACTGCTCCTCTGGACAACTGGCGCCAAGGGCAAGGTAACTCTTGTCTTCATCCATAGGATGTTGTTTATTTATAGTTCACAGCATTGAGTTAATATCTGATTTAAGGTTCGGTAACTCTTCAATGTCATAAAATGCCTTTTAGTAATGGCACAAAGCTTGGGACAAATATAAGTAACTTTATGAGGTAATGGTATATAGAGTTTAGAGATAATAGGTTAACATACACTAAAACTGTTATTCAAATCTGTAAAGACGTGAAGATGCATCATCAGTTGTGGGTAAAATGTACAACACCCCACTACATTTCTGCATCAAAATGTCTCCTGGTCTTTGGTTTGTGTGTTTTCAGAGCTACCCTTTGTGTCCATACTGCTACAGCCACCCCCCGTTTAAGGACATGCGTAAGGGGATGGGCTGTAATGAGTGCACCCACCCGACCTGTCAACATGCGGTGGCACGCAATGGCGTGGCAGAGTGCATGGAGTGTGACAACGGCATCCTCATCCTCGACCAGTCATCAGCACCCAAGTGGCGCATGGCCTGTAACAAGTGAGTTCCACACAGTGCTAACATAACAGCTTTACAGCAGCACCCCAACCCCTAGAGTCACCGCACCCCTACAGTGCCATCCCCACCCCAGCAGTGTCACAGTTCCATTGCTCTAGAGTGTAAAGATAATTTTGTGACTCCGGAACATCATGTATACAGTCAGTAGGCTTGTTTTAAATGAAAATCATCCCTTTCTTAACATTCTCTTATTATCATTTTTGTATATCAAGTTCACACATTAGCAGTGAGGTCTGATTCTGATGGATGACTTTATGTTATAAATTATATTCCCGGTAGTGTATATAGCTTGTTCAGATTTATTTCAAGTCCCGGTGAGCTAGACTGTCCACACATCATGCAATGGGTCTTTGGATCTATTCCACCTGGTGGATCCATAAAGCTGATTCTTGTTCCAACCAGTGCTCCACAACTGGTGTATCAAAGACCATGGATGGTATATGCTATCTTATCATGGATGGTGCATATAGAAGATGCCTTACTGCTAATTGAAAAGAGTAGCTTCTGTGATGGCAGCTGGTTTTCATTCTTACTGTCATATTGGTCCTTAATCATATGTCTGATGCCATATAACTGTAGATAAATTGTGTTGAGTGTGTCGTTAAATGAAACAACTCTCTCTCTCTCTGTTGCTCAATTCTTACTTTCATAATAGTCCTTAACTATAATTATGCTTGTAAATAAAATGAGCATTGTTAAAGATGTCTTGAACTAAACTTTGTCAACAGATGCAGCGTGGTGATTAACTTCTTTGAGAACGCCTCCAGAATCAACATCCGGGACGACCTGTGTAACGACTGCGGTGCTAACATTGTGGAGGTCGGATACAAGGTATGTTTAAATGTGTTTTTTAACATGTAGACAGTATTAAACAAGATTCTATTTAGTATTACTTTTGTGTCCAGAGTAAAATAGTTATAATTATTTTCCTAAAACGACAGACACTTAGTGAGAGTAACATTAAATATATCAGGGTCAGGTAACTCGAAGCAAGACATAGACCAAATTTACTGATTTAAAACTATGGTCATAAATGGGCACGCAGTTAGATAAATATTATTGAAACGCACCTAAATATGTGCTCATTCATGCACATGCTTTTATCACAGTTTTAAATCAGTAAGTTTGGTATATGTCTGACGTAAGTGTTAATACTAAAACCAGGCACCAGCCATTTTAGTTTCACTCACTAAGTGCCTGTGGTTTTAGGCAAATTAGATATGAAATCCTTCCCTAGAATAACCAGTCAACAACTGGAAATATAATAATAAGCTAATAATCCCCTGCCTAATTGGAGTGGTTTCTGATGATAACACTGGGTTTTCAGATCAACCGCACCTGATAGACTTACTAAGTTATATCTTGTTCCAGCCAGTACTCCACAGCTGTTGTAACAAAGTTTGTGGTGTGTGATATTCTTTTGCTGCAAATTGGAAAGAGTAGCCTATGTGGCAGCAGTAGGTTTCCATACTCACTATCATAATAGTCCTTAATCATATGCCGGAGTTAATCTGACCGTAAATAAAATGTGTTGAGTGCGTTGATAAATAAATACCTTTCTCTGTTTCAGAACAAGTCCCCTTTTCCGGAGGAGCGAGAGGAACACGTCGGCTGTGTGTTCTGTGATGAAATCTTCAAACCTGTCGTTGAGAAACACCACGCCATTGCCATGTACAGTCGCCGCGGGAGGGGTGGTTCTCGGGGCAGGGGTGGACGGGGCAGGGGCAGAGGGCGAGGCAGGGGTGGAAGAGGGAGAAGCAAACCTAAAGACAAAATGGCACAGCTGGCCGCATACTTCGTTTAAAATTGTGGATGGACTGAATCATAAAAATATTTGTTAACTAGTGCATGTTATGACAGAGTAGTTCTCATTATTGTTAATAAAAACATTCATATACCTGGAAGAATGGTGGTCACTTACAAATAAACTAGTTTGTTACTTACTGGTGTTAGTCTGAGAATGTCTAGTCTCCTTAGTGAAAGGCATGTCGGCATGCATGTAATATGTAAGAAAGTTAGCTTCTTTTTTTTTTTAAATAAATAAGAATAACAATAATACCAATGGAAGTTAGTGCCATATTAACACATGGCAGGACTCCCAACTCTTTGAGATTCTTTGGTCCCTCAACTATATTAAGAACTAAAAGAAAACGAGTTGCATGGACCTCTGTTTTTAATGGGCCCCTAGACTTCAGCCCAGTCAGCCGTATGGTGATAGTTTACACTATTTTCGGTATTGTAGTGAACAATACCTGGAGTGGCAGCT
>JAUTBY010205458.1:0-12159 GCA_032361585.1 Peltospira operculata | reverse complement strand
TTAACTCTGTAACAAGCACTAGTGGAAACACACACACACACACACACACACACACACACACACACACACACACACACCTAATGTTTTGAACAAATAACAGTTGACCGAGTTTTATAAAAAATGTTTCAAAAAAATTACAAGTTTAAGATTAATTCTTATAATATGTCCATTGTGTATCAATACAATATATGAATAATTATATCAATACAATAAAATACAACACGCACACAAGAAGTGCACACGCACACACATGTAATAAATATAAGATAGTTGTTAATATATTCCTGGTATATATCTATACAGTACTTTGAAATAGGTCTGCCATTAAAAAATAATTATAATACAAAATAAATAAATAAATCAATCAATCAATAAATGAATGAATGAATGAATAATCTTAGCAATATTGAGCAAAACATCATGTGAAACACACACACACACACACACATTATATAAACAGGGGACCTTTTTATTTTGACAAGCCATTGTTTTCTAACAACAGGGCCTTTAGGAATTCTGTAAAAATTAATTGTGAAAATCTGACCCAACTTATGGAACACAACAGTGCTGTTTTGATTGTCCACTCAGTGTTCTTATAGCTTCAGCCATGTTATTGAAACAGCACTTGCTGGCTTAGCCTCATTCTGGTTAAGGAATGTATGGTATGCATAGAATTCAAGAAAGGCCTATTGCATTAATGCAAACTGGATTATTTTACTCACTCTTTGCTTTTATTAGCAGCTGCTATGGCTTCTTTTTCATTGTCAAACAGGTATTTAGCAAACTTCTTTCTCTCTCTCAGCTTTTTCTTTTTTTCTTTCTTCCTTTGCTTCTTTGTCATTACTTTTTCTTCTAAAAGTATATACATTTAACAAAGACAATAATAATGTTTTTAATGTTTTTCAAAAACAGTTCACAGAAAGGTTTAACAAAAATATTTAAGTGATTGCAGTAACTTTAGTGCAAACAGTAACTCTAGTTATAACATATTGTAAAAGGTCCTCTGATTATAACCAGTTATAATAATTATAACTATAAACATTTAAAAGTTATTCAGTTTACACCTACCATAAAAGTAAAGATACAATCAGTTTTAAGTTAAAGAACATCATAACCTCTGTTAACAAGAGGACAGAACTAGCAATAGAGCTACTCTCAGCTTACCCCGATGGATTGTTTTGCTTAGCTTACAAACACATGCAAAATATCCACAAGATTTGTTTAAAATTAGATGAATACAAAAGTATTAATTATTTTGGCTGTGGATAGGGTGAGCCCTTTATTTTGTTACTCATTAGATCAATATATTTGTACTTTTACTTTTTATGGGTTTTAGAATTTTACCTATTTCTTTTGTAGCGTTTTCAAATAGCTGCTGTATTCTTTCCTCATGACTCTGACATGGCACTGTTATGGTTTTGATACAAGTAAAACAAGAAATTACCTGAAAACAAAATGTGAAAATTCTTATATTACAGTAACATGAGTAATACAGCAAAATGGTAAATCATGTTTAATTCTTAAATTAAAAATGGCCAGCATAAAAATAATAATGTAGCAACAAGTATTATAAAGAACACTATGAAGTACATTTAAAGCACATCTTCGGAAAAGAGGTCATTGTTAAAGATTCAATTCAAAGATCAAATTATCACATCACAAAAACTTTATAAACCATTCTCGATGCTGTATATTGTACTATGTTCAAATTTAGTTGCTAGATCAGTCATAACGCATAGGAGTGACTTCGAACATCTGTGATCTTGGCACCCATCTAAATATGTTTTCGTTGGGTATAAATATTTTGTTTATGCTTGAATACCTTCAGATGTTTCCAAAGCACACGATATCCATGATAATTATGTATTTGTTATTTGATTATAATAATAAAATTAATAATAATAGTACAAATTAGTTGGGGAGCAAATATCATAAAATAAGCTCCTGTAATGAAAGCAAATAACCTAGTTAGATATGTTGCATATATTGTATATTATCCAAAAAAGATTGATGGCACTCGGGGAAATTGCTCTGATGCCATTTAAAAAAATTTAATTAGGTGATAATTATAACACTCCAAAAATTATAATACTGACACAAGTGATAGTGTAACAAATGAACATATGTGTTTTTATGGTCAGACCATCCATTTCTGATACTTTTATAGAGCTGGGTGCCTCAACAGCTGGGTGCCTCCGAGATCAATACCTGTCAGTGAACCACTAAGGATTATGTTTTACTAAGATGTTTTCTAACGTTGATATAATTGCTAATACAAATTTGTTAAGAAATTTTAAAATATAGAGCTAGTATGCATTAGATTTTATATATTACTCCCCCACTACGAATATAAATAATACATAATACTCTGTACATTAAGACTTGTCTTATATGAAAATCAACAGCAAATAAATAATTATATAAATAAAACATTCATTTATATTATAATATTATAGTTTTAATGTGAAACATTAACAGCAACACTGTTAAAGTCAAATGATGTTGAAGGATCGGCCAAAGTACGATCCTGATTACAAGCTATGACTCAGCTTAAAATGACATCCAAAGATCATGGACTTATTTTATAAAGTCTGATGGCTATTTTACTATATAAGGTAATTCTCTAACCTCTAACAAGGATACTACTAACTACTAAACAACTGTACTGGACTGTGAGCTGAAGCTGTTCATTTGAGACAGACGTATGCTCAATAGATATCATCAAATGTCTACTACATAAGTAATCTGCAAGACTCGCCACCATATTTTGTAGCAGAGAAGTCAAGTTTGTGCTATTATTACCACCATCTATGTTGTTTTAATGATGAAGCTGTTCCAACCAATGATCCACAACTGATTTAACATCTTTGGGATGATGCATATAGTAGGCCTATATAGTGGGCTCATATATTGGCAACATGTTCCATTTCTTACTATTGTCCGTCACCATGTAACAGAATTTGTCTTCCGATACAGCGTTAATTTAAAACAAAAGTACTCTTAAAATACTTCTTTTGAATGATAATACACTTCTTCTGAATGACTGAACATTATCAAAAAATAATCATCAGATTTGGTAACTCGCTTTAATTACTCATACCTACCCACACTGATCAAGTACCACTGAGGAGAAGCTGAGATGTTTACCTCTGATATTTCTCAGTCGTAACATTCACATGACTTTCTGGTTTCATATCATGCACATTACTGTCACATGTACAGTATTTTAACAAAGTGAACAACAGTTTAGTACTTGATGGTTACTTAATTTTATTTTGACATTATTATGCTGATGTGCATGTACGATACTTTTTTCTTCATATACTTGAACGTAATTGCTTTCACATGTGGTATTATATAAAGTAACTTATTTAAGACAAATTATATTCTGTTGTTTGTTTTAGACATCTTTGTAACACTGCCAGAATGTTTTTTGCCAGCATGATTGACCAGGAAAGGGGAGGGCAATAACTCCTGACTAAATCATTACAACAGCAAACACCAGAATTGAAAATTAGCGGCCACCCGGTTGCCACAGATGACCATAATGGGTGATGGGAGAATACAAATTTTACATTTAAGATGTAAGGTTTGTCACAAATTACTAGACCAGAAGATAAATTATGCATACTGTCGATCAATCTGAACACTTCACCACATTCCGCTCAAGTTAGAGATGGTCAGAGATTTTGCAGAAGTTACGAAGTTTTCCAAAATGGAATGCATAGCTAATTACATCCCTTTGATAATGTTGACATGGCGTTTAATATGTAATTTTAAGTTCTACAATATCAGCTGGTACTAACTACTCACACATACATTATTAAATGATGACATGAGAATAACAGTCTGGGCAACTACCACAACAGTTTGCTGTGAATATGGATGGTAAATAAATTGACCTAACTATTCTTTTAATGGCAGGAAACCAGGGTGTTTTTATACTGTCAATAAAATAATACTATGAAACATATATACCATGAAATAAAGCAGACTGACATGAAAGGCACTGTGGTATTCTTCTTGTCATGGACACTATCAGATTTTCAGGACATAGCAATAAGTAAGGAGGGCAACTATGGCAATTGCTTGTGGTGCCGTGTTAAATGTATTTAAAGTTAGTAGTATTGTTATAGGTCTTACATTGTCCCTTGTATGCTGTGGAATGTGATCTGAGAAAATATAGGTTCATTTCAGTTCATTTACACTAAAACATAACAAAATAATTTACATTTTGTAATATTCATGCCTCATTAGAGAACACTTGGGCTTCAAGGTGACAGTGTTGGTGCACTACGTCTGTACACCAGCAGTGAAGAAGAGGAAGAGATGGCACAGGGGGGAACAAAACCGGTGGCTCAATTGCCGACAGTGGTCCCTTCTGCATCGTTGCCCTGAGAGCAGAGTGGCCCTTCGAGCAAGCAACTCAGCCCAGCAAACCAAGGCAGGTGGCAAGATTGTCAAACCCAAGCCAGTGGTGAGACAGTCCATATCATCAAGCTCTCAAACCAATCAATGGTGAGACAGTCCATATCATCAACCTCTCCACCAATCAATGGTGAGACAGTCCATATCATCAAGCTCTCTGCCAATCAATGGTGAGACAGTCCATATCATCAAGCTCTCCACCAATCAATGGTGAGACAGTCCATATCATCAAGCTCTCCACCAATCAATGGTGAGACAGTCCATATCATCAAGCTCTCCACCAATCAATGGTGAGACAGTCCACATCATCAAGCTCTCCACCAATTAATGGAACCTACAGTGTAGCAGCTGGCGGTCAACAAAGTCTGCAGGAGGTACCAGAGCTGTGTGGTTGTAGCAGCCACAGAGGAGGAGCTCCACAACCCTGTCTGCCCCAACCAGCACCAGCTGCACTCCCTAGTGAGCTGCCACAAAGCAGAACAAACCATCATCTGGCGCCAATTAGGGTGAAAAAAAATAGATTGAAAAATAAAACACATAAAATGGGCACGGCTATCAACAGTTGTAAAGACACCCAAGCATAAACAAAATAGTTGTAACCGAGACAAGCACTTATAATTAGATGATGGCCGAGATCACCTACATGTATATACCAGGCTGATATCACAGTCTGAAGTCACCACGTTCCATCATAAATGATGAATTCAAACATTCTGCATTTGTTTATTTATTTTATTGTATTACACACTTGTTTCACTATTAATCAATATTTATATTGGTGTCAGATGCAAGTTTATAAGAAAAAGCTAATAATAACAGATTGATTCCAGACTGACAGCATGTCAGAGGCAGTACCTACCAACTTATTTTTGCTTTGAAGATACAAGTCAACCACTCTCTTCTGAAAAGTTCCAAACTGTTTTCCATTCTCTTTACATTTAGCAAGCAGTTTCTGGACCGTTGTTGTTAACTTTTTTCTAGGCTTTAGTCTGATACAATGATTTCCTGGCTTGAAAATGGTAAAACAGTGGTAACAGTGACTTGTTTTCTTAGGAATTACCGCTCTACCTGTAATCACACAGAGACAGAAATGTATTATTTAACAACATATTTAACACAAGATCCAATTTGTTCAGCATTGCATTGCAATTTGCTACAAATTTCATAAACTGCTACACAATTCTGAATCATTTATTACCAGATGCTAGTAATTAAAAAAAATTAAATAATAACTGTACTTAATCAAAATGTTATTAAACAAAACGTACCCATTACTATATATTAGTCTCTGGATCAGTAGTGAATACAAAGGCCTATTTCTCATCAGTACAGTATTCTAGGTAGCCAGTTATGTTACATAAACAATAACTTAGCTTTATTATAGTTAAAATATTTTAATTCTGAGTGCTGATTTAGGTTTCGAACATAAAGAGCTAGAAGAAAATAACCTGCCTGTAAGATCTTTGTGGACCTTCGCTTTCAATTTCATAGCTCTTGATCTGAAATATTTTTGAGACTGTGTTACACATATCATCCAAATATTTATACATATACATACATGCTGTTATAATATACATGCCCATATCAGAATAATAATAAACAAATTCTTCTGTATTTCAATTTTTTTTTAATGTAGTTAGAAAAAGTGGTAAGGGGGAAAAGCTTCTCCTCACTACTACTGTAATTATAAAATCAATGTGATGAGTGTTTATTTTGGTTCTTATTATTGAAATCAACAAAAACTAATTGAAGTCTGTGTTTCCGGGGCCTTTATAGCTGATCATCAATCTCATTTACACCACTAGCATGATTTAGTACATGTTGTTGGTTCAGCCGTTTATTTTTAGTAACTACTTTTCCACTGCTTTTTTTTGGTTTTGTTTTTGAATCTCCTCATTTACTCTTAATGTAACAAGTAAATAATACATTTTTTTAAAATACATGTTTATACTAAACCTGATATGCATTGCTTTTCTTTTTATGGCTATTACAGTATTTAGCTTACAACCTTATATCGAGATTGGGCGTAGTCACTGGCATTTGTTGGCTTCCGGGTTCAGATTATTCTTTTTTTTAAATGTCAGCACTTTAAATACGATCTTAGTAAGTTAATAAAAAGCTACATAATCATGTGTATGTTTTCTATTATTAATATCTAACCACAAGTTTTAACTTTAAGTAATCTTAGCTAAATCGCCATACTAAGCAGCTGAAATTCTATGTGATAAGTCACCACATTTCACAGGGGAAGGAGGTGACTTACTATTTGGATGAAATCAGTGTTCTTACACGTCCCAGTTCTTACACACTTAATTATTCCCAGTTCTTACACAGTCAGATTTTGAAGTACTTAAGGAAATAATGGAACAATCACCGGCGACCAACAGTTATTTTGCACCTTATCCAGTATAAGTAATATTAAATAATAACAATTTAAATTTGTATATTCTTTGTGTCTATATATACTTATGTACTTTATTTAGCATGTATTTGGTACGCACATATACATGTTTTTGTATAAATATATTTGATATGCTCGGCTGAACGGGACATAGCTCAAAGGTAAAGCATTCGCCCACGGTGAACCAATTGGGCTATATCTCGTTTTAGCCATTTTGGGTCGACTGGAATATCCAGTCTATTGGATGGTGCATATAAAATATCCCTTCCTGCTAATCGGAAAGAGTAGCTTATGTGATGATAGCGGTTTTCCTTTTACATATTAATGTATGCACTATCTCACAGACAGGATACCACATACCACGACAATTGATTTAGAAATTTGCTGGACATTTACTATTATTTATAACGCAATATAACCGTAAATAAAATGTGTGCATCGTTAAATAAAACTCAGAAAGTTAATTAATGTTGTAATATCACCAGTAATTAAGCCGGTTTCAACTGTTTCAGATCTATTGTTTTAAGTTTTGACCTCTTGTAAATTGTGATCAGTCCATTATTGTGCACTGGGTAGAAGGCAAGTGATTAGCTGTTCACTCAACCGTGGCCTATGATGTTTTAAGGTGTGTAAGAAATGGGACGATACCTTCTTAACAGGGCAGACAAGTTGACAATAAAATGGAGATCTTCCAGTTTATATTTCTATAATAATTTCAGTATAGTTACTGAAAATACTATGTAAACTTTATCATTAGTGTCTTTATGGTTCCAATTTTAATATAATAGTTTAATAAAGCTGGGCAAAATCGCTAGACCAAAATATTAATATCACTATAATGTCATTATATTTCATGCCACTATTTATAGTATTTGTCTGTTGATTATGGGTGCATATTTTGTCATTGTAAAATGTTAATAATTTTAAATGTTTGTCTCTTCAGTTTTTATTATTTAAAAAATCATACACATACATGTTGCAAGGTTAAGGGAGATGCATTTTGTTATTTAATATTGTTTGAACTTATGGAAATATAATTATCCTGGAGGACTAGATTTTTGGTATATTAACAGTAAAAAGTTTCTCTGTATGCGCATTGTAATCCCACATTTAATACACCAGAATAATATTAACATTGGTTATGTTACTTAATGAAATTAACCCCAAATAGTTTAAAACTACCGGATATATCCAACTGTCATTGATTACTAATTCAAAATTTAAGCACAAAAGTATTACTCTGAAACGGATATCGTCAAATGTCTACTGCAAAATATGCAAGAGTCGCCGCCATATTCTGTAGCAGAAAGGTCAAGTTTGTGCTATTTTTAATGCCATCTATGTACATTTTAATAACGAAGCTGTAAATTTTTTGCTTGATTTCCTTGTTTCAGGTGTTGTCGCCATTACTCATTTCGCAAAACAAAGTACCACATTATATAATAGAATCCCGCATTGTGCATGTGTTCGAAATTGGGGGCACCACCGTTCGGCTTGGATTACACAAAATCCTATATCAGCGCTTGACCTAGATTGTGAGAAAAGTGAAATGGCTGCATCCCTGACCATTCCATTCGACAACACAAAATGTGATAATGTCTTCTAAATGTTTAAATAACAAAACATTCCCAACATAGTAGCTTTAAATCTGACCTTTTTATGTCATTGCAAAAACAAATCCACACATGCTCCCCCCTCCCCTGGTTCAGCTACCTTTATATGTCTGAGCAATAGATTTTGTAGATGTCACTGGCTATGATTAAACATCAATACTATGATATACTTTAATTATGTCATAGGTGCCTACAAATATAATGTTTTGGAAATACCAGTACTTTTGAACCATATTAGATAAATATATTTAATCTCTTAAAACTGTGGTTTTACTTTTATTTTCAAATTCTAACATTCTAACCAAACTTTACTGTCTCAATATTTTGGACCATCTTCTATTTGCATTTTTAAAATTGTGATTAAGTCTCCCCACCCCCACCCCCAAATCATTTGTTCAGAGACTGGATTACAAAAAGTACTGTACAGATTTTTTTCACAGTTGGGGTGTATGTGACAGATGACACATGGATACAAGGGTTATAAGAACTTTTTGTATTTTTGTGTTACAGACGTGGCAGTCACAAATCTCAATATATGCCTATTTAAAATTCAGATTCTGAACATAATAAATGCTAAAACCTTCCCTTTATTGGACATATTTTGTAGAACTAATTCAGTACTTACTAGTATAAAGTGTTTTTACTCATTTGGTACTTACTAGTATAAAGAGTTTTTACTAATTTGGTACTTTACTAATAAAATATAGAAGTTAGAACTTAATGGAAAAAATTAAACTGATGTCAACTAACAACCGTTTTTAGTAAGTCATCTTCATAAGAGTGCAGTTGAAAAATCTGAAGCATAATAGTAAAATATCTTGTTGTTTAATAAAGCTCAGATATACTTCAATATCATAAGAGTCAAAACAAATGTTGTAGGAATAAATAAAACATTTAATGAAAAAAATATTGTGGCTCGAATAATCCATATACATACATACATACATACATACGTACGTACGCATGCACACATTGTCCCCAGAGCAATATGGCCATGTCAAGGTTGTGGTAATGTCCTGTGTTACTGATATGTGTGTAACATATTTATAAACCAGAATAAATTGAAATATCGTGCTCGTGTGTGCGTGTTATTATGGGGATTTAATTATATATACTTTCTGCGAACAGTATCTGGGTGATACGTACATGTTTTTGTTATGTAATTGTATTGATTATATCAGTTATAAATAAATTATATAAATGCTATATTAGATCACATCTCTGTTACCCTTAGAGCCAAACCAACTTGAGTATTGACCTATTCAAAATGAGATAAGTCTAATATAGAGGGATACTTTATTTTGTGGGGCAAGGTAACAGAGTACGATCCCTGTGACAATAATCATCATGGTAAACTGAATAACCTAATCCCAATCATTTGTACACTAAATGTAATAAAATGTTTCAAATGATTCGTTGGCTGTATATGTTTTGTAATAAAATTATAAGAAATATAATTGTCTAGCACTATTTTGTGTGTGTGTGTGTGTGTGTGTGTGTGTGTGTGTGTGTGTGTGTGTGTCACATGCTGTTGAACACTGTATAAAAAATGTCAGTTGATAAGCCAAATTTAGGTATATTAATGCATCATTCAACCCATTAAAAATGTTAATTTTTATGTGTGTTTTCCTAAAAAAAAGAAAATACTGGACTGACAAGATTTAATATATATTTATTAAAATTATTCCAATGTCACGGTTGAAATGTGTGCAGATTCGCTGTCAGATATATCAAAATTTGTATCCTACTGAATTTTGGTGCAAAGCTATTCATGGGTTTTTTAAAGTTGTAATTAAAATTTAGTTTTATTACTTTGGTATACTAAGAGAGATAATTTATTGAGTGCTCGTTGTGTGTTCCATTAAGAGAAAAAGCTTTTGCACCTGCACAATTCATCACCTTATTATGAAAAGGTTGTAAGTAACAAACTGCCACAATCAGTGGTTTTGTTTAATATAAATCTTTGTTGGTGCTTTCTTGTAAATTATAGTTGTAAATTATGAACTCAATATATTAAGATATGGTGAAAAATATAAGAGGATAACTGATGGTGTTGAAATATATTTTTGGGTTTACTTATAATCAAGAAAATATCACTTACGACCTTTTCATAATATGGTGACGAATTGTAATCACGCAGTGTAATAGTATATTATTTTACCTTGGTTATGTTACTATTAAAATCAAATAACAAAACTTTTAAATCCTTTTTTATCTTGTATAAACAAATAAAACCCACATGTGATCGAATGTTGACATTTTGCACTGGTGCCCTTAGGTGCATGCTATGTTTTATAGTGTATCAATATACTTTCCGATCTTTCTTTCACACCAAAAATTGTTACGTAACTTCCGGTACAAATGCAGACGATCACTTCTTGGTTTTGGGAGCTGCATCAGTGATTTATTTAAAAATTTTTATTGAAGGTAGGTTTTGATGCTATCCCTTATTTGATGAACCGATAATGCAAAATGTGTGCTGTATCGTATGATTTATACAACTTCAATCTACAGATGTTTTCCATACTTTCCTTACTAATTCAGGGTTCATTTACCCTAGAACAACTAGATGTCCATATAGTATATTCATGATTATTGGTCATTCCATGCCAACTCAACTAACCTTCCCGGGTGACCCTCTCCGATTTTCATAAAATTTCACCAGTTTGTTTATTTATATATATAATGGACACATGCAAAATTTTAGGTCCAGATTTTCACATTCGCGACTGTACCGAGCAGTTTCGGGCCATTTTTTAATGCTAATAACTTTATTTATTATACAGATATTAAATTGAAATTTGGTATACTACCCAATTGGGATATGGAGAATCTATAAATGAAATAATGTTTTTAATATATATGATAGTTTATGAACAAGAGACCCCTGAACTTAGGATTTTATCATTCGGAATATATATTTTTCATGTTTTGGGGGACAAACAACTAACTGTGGTAAAATAATGATGATGAACTCAGTATTTGCAGTCTGGCTGGGTGTATTGTGCAACATGATCCAAATTTCGTAATTTTGATATAAGTGATAACCAAAACTGTCATGAGTATATGCAATTACCAGTAGTCACCCATGTGATATACCATATGATCCTACAATGGAGTAGTCTCATTAATGTGTTTTTTGTTGGTTTAATTTTATAGTACAATTTGAGAAGTAGTTTTTAACTTACAAAGGGTGTGCCAAAAGTCTTTGTAAAAAAAAATGGCATATTATATAAAAGCGATAGTATATCCCGACTGTCTAAATTTCATACAAATATTGTTTGTTTTTATGGTAAACAGGTTCAGGTTTTGTCTCTCAAATATGCCGATAGCAGACATCAAACATATTTGCGTAACAGTATGACACGCTGTTTAATGTTGGTGACAAATTCTGGTTACTGACCAATTTTGATGTATCATTTAACCTTTTAAAAAGGTTATTCTTACCCGGGTTTTTTCCTCATCTTTAATTAAGAGAGCAAAGATTTTTGGATGTGAAAAAGTGTCACTGCACGATCGGAGTTCACGCGTGCACAGATTCGTTATAAATCATTAAATGTATCGTAAAATAAATACACCGGGATACGAGGTACACTGAAAATCGATTTTTATATCAAGTGGATAGGAGAATGGTATCGTGAAGAACCGATTTTCGGCGAGCCTCGTAATTCGGTGTATTTACATTACGATACATTTACAAGGAATCTGTGCACGTAT
>JAUTBY010204348.1:0-12166 GCA_032361585.1 Peltospira operculata | reverse complement strand
TATTTATTTATTTATTTATTTATTTATTTATTTATTTATTTATTTATTTATTTATTTATTTATTTATTTATTTTTCTATATAAATTAAAGGTAAATCTGTTTCTTATAAATCGAAGTGCAAATACAGGTTAATTCTTTGAAGTATGGATATAGTTATATAACACTTTAAAACCATGACTGCATTAAGAATTGGATTAAGAATTATTTTTCACTTTATTTTGTTCTTGTTTTAACCTGTATGTAAGTGGGTATACTATTAACATAAGCTGTATTTAATACTAGTGAAAGTGAAATGCTAATAGCGATTATTTTTGTTATGTTAAGTGGGTACAAGTGTTTTATAGAAATACAGTTTATTGTTGCATTTTGAAACGGAAAGTATTCTCTATCGACTTTACAGTTAAGCTGAATGGTTGGCTACAATAATAACTTTGTATGATTAATGCTTCACTTTGATATGGTAATGGACGCCCTATTATACACGTACAGTTTCTCCTGCAATAGTAAGCCAAACAACACACACCCCAGGTTCACTGAGTACTGTCAGCTTTTCAAACTTTATAATGCACTTTATTATCGCTGGCTTTATTTAGATTTTAAATTCTTTTCCACGGTTCTTTAGAAATTGTCGTTTCTATAGAGGTGAAGTAAATCAGTTATTACAACTCAAGGGATGTCAGCTTTATGTACAGGCCAGGGGGATGCTAGCGCCTATTGTGTTCTTGTTAAATGCAGAACATGTTTCAATTTAATTTCATACTATTTGGTAAGACTGGGCATGGCAGTTTTTAGCCATACGGTCATTTAGCCATTCATTCCAATATACACATGACCGACCTTCTTTCAAACTTCAACCAGATATATATATATATGTATCTGATAAAATTGCAGATAAAACTTGTGGGTCACTTTTAAAGTATTAAAAGAGTTGTCGGTGTTATGTTCAAGGACAAAAAACAACAACAACAGGCTTAGGAGTTGGCAGCTGGTAATGTAGTGCAGTGTGTTGTTTTGAGGTAATTATAAACATATTGTTATTTAGTACAGTCGTTTGTTTATCACAGGTATACTTGTAAGTCTTGCAGTGTGCTTTACTCGTGTTTACTTAGCTAATTTTATACACTGTGATATAGGTACATCTGTTTTAGTGATCACTGACTATATACAAGCATTGCAGTTAAGTTTTAGGAGATATTTAGAGTGAGCTTATCCATTTTTATTTTATTTATTTATTTGTTTATTCATTCATTCATTCATTCATTCATTCATTCATTCATTTATTCATTCATTTATTCATTCATTTATTCATTCATTCATTTATTTATTTATTTATTTATTTATTTATCTATATCTATCTATCTTTTTATCTATTTATCTATTTGTCTGTCTATCTGTCTATTTATCTGTGTTATGTTATATATCTTTTTAACTTGCAATGGTTATGTCTTTTAAATAGTAGTATTTTAATGTGATCTATAGCATAAAAAGTAATATTTTAATCCTAGATTTAAAGCACAGAGTTATTATTGTAGCCAATCATTCAGCTTAATCGTAAAGTCGATAGAGAATACTTTCCATTTCAAAGCGTAACAATAAACTGTATTTCTATAAAACACTTGTAAACACTTAATATAACAAAAATAATCGCTATTAGCATTTCACTTCCACTAGTATTAATGTTGTTGTGACTATATTTATTTAACATCCTAATTCATAAACCATATTTTAGTTAAAATGGATTTCCATTTATATGAGTAGGCTTAAGCAAGTATATCTCATATATCTAGGTAAAATAGTCTTTATCATTATATGTCCCATAAGATTAAAGCGAAGTTGTTTATCTATTTATAAAATTATAAAGTATAAGAATTATTTATACTTAAACCTATTTCATAGGTAGTGTAACAATAATATGGCTGAACTTGGCATCTCTACCCACTAAACCACATTTCATACACTTTATTTTAAAGAGATTTTCTAATCATTCATAATATACAGTACAGTACAGTACAATATGCTTTATTCTATGTTTACATATTACATGTATATATGAAAAATACACACATAAACATAGTCTCAACAACATTAAAACTGTTTAAGAAGATAAAAAGTAAATGTAAAATTCAATAAAATATAACAGGAACAAATATCTATATTAACATTATACCATATTTACTGTTGTCTTTTTTAATTACAAGTATATTAAGCATTTTTTGTTATGGGTTTGCTATACAGATATTACATCCCCCATAGACATCCCACATTAATATTCCACAGTAAAATGGCTATCTCAAATTACTAGTTGTTATTTTTATTTTTTTATTTGAAGCATGTGTTCCCGTCAGTTGAGCTGAGTGAGAGGTTTAGATAGGCAGTAGGAAACAACAGATGATTAATACCTCTAAGCACCTTCTTTGCCAAACAGTATATAAGTCATGTTTTAAATGTGTTTGTGGTGTGAACAAAATGCTATCACTCTCAACCAGATATATTGTTTCATGTTTTTTGTGGGTTTTTTTATTTTCTCACACTAAGTGGTATGGTATGTGTAAAAGATTTCTGCATTTCCAAATGAAGCTTGGAAATACAAGCATTCTTTTATTAAATGTTTAGAAGCTTTAACCAATTTTTATGATTAATTATTGTCCTGCCCTTAAACCAAAATTAATTTACCTAAATGACTAGTTTATGTATCTGTGCAGCAGAAAATAATCTTCACATTGTCTACACAACCGTCATGAATAATAAAAAATTTAAAAAAAAAAAAAAAAATCCATTTAAAAAAAGAAAAAGTAACAAACAAATGTTTTTAAACTTACATCACTTTTTTCATTAACCTTTTACAGTAGTGGAAATATTGTTAAACGATATTTACAAATATAAAAGTAATTACAAGACTATATATTGTTTGTTCAATTAATACTTGCTGTAATAAAAGAAAAACCATTTATGTAAAATTAATAATGATAATATAATAATAAAATTAGTTTATTCCCAATTTTAAAAATCTTATTACTACTACCAGTTGTTTCTTTAATCTTTTGTCTAAATTCCAAATCGGTTACACATGATTCATAAGAAGACTTCAAAGATAACTCTACAATTCTAAAATATTAAACATTCATTGCCCATCAGTTTTCATACTGATAACAATTTCTGTTTAAAAGTTTTATAATCGAGATATTTCCTGAAATTAGTCTGTGAATGCACTTGAACATTATTCCATGATTACTGCAAAGATATTTTGGCCTGCAGAAAGCCCGAGAATTCCATCTGGCATCTGACATCGTCCAGTATGAGCGTGATCATCATTTTAGCAGGATTTATAATGAAATTTACTTGCAGATAAAGCAACAAGATTTGAGTGTCGATAGAATGTCAACAGTGACATGTCTGAGCGTGACATGTGCTGCAATTCATACGCATCACGTATTGATTGAATCGCATCAGCGTGCGCAACTCTTGCCTCTCAGAATGCAAATTATGACGTGTGATTTATCAGAATAATTATAGTTCACAAACACTGTAGCCGACTTGAAATCAGTTTGCTGAAAGCCTCTCTGTACGCATTAGTTTGAGAAATTATATTCAAGAAATGTCAATCCCGGTCTCACTATTTCTGCAAAACAATTTGAAGAGTGCTGCGCTATAATTTGCATTTAAATGGCTTTCTTCCCACAGGTCGTCGTGTGAGCTACACGATCTATTTAGGAAAATCTCATTTTGTACAAAGTATCACTCCAAGTGAATGGGCAGTCAGAATGTGGATTGATATTATTGTACTTTTCAATCACCTCATTACTACCTTGAAAATTAACCATAAATTGCATTTACATGCTTCTGTAGAGAATATTAATACCTAGATAATGAAGGTCCATCTTAAATTTCTAGCTTCATCTTGCAATCAGTGAGGCTTTTCCGGCTGCACTGACAGTTATGTAATAAAGTAATTTTAACTGTGACATATTGTGTATCTGCCTGCCAGTATATGATTACATTGTTGTCCTTTTGTGTCGTTTCAGCATGGAAGACCATGCCAGCGTTTGTGGTGTAGACACTCTCAGCGCAACGTCTTGCCTGCTGTTAATCCACGATGACGATGTCTACAAACCTGACAGCCAGAAACATTAACAGAGTAGAGGTGACTACATACCACTGAAGGGGAAGAAAGGTGAATTTATTAAGTTTTCACAAATCATATTAAAAAAGAGTGAATACCACTGAAGAGTAACAATTTTGGAGCTAGAATGATTACAACAAGTCGCAGAAAACAAACGAAGCCGATCCGGGTGTATGAAGACTATGGGTCAACACAGCCCCCTGCTATGCCCCCGGGAGAGCAGTACCCGTATTCCAATGGCAGCAGTGCATCGCATGATGACAGTGGGGTGCAGGATGATGACATGCCCATGGACCTGCATGTCTCCATCATCTCCTGCAGCAAGTGTCCAGAAACATTCCCCACCCAGGACGATTTGGCTCGCCACACAGCTTCCGTTCACACCAAGCCACAGACCGTGGAGAAACCAAAAGATGAGGATAGAGGATATCCAACAGCATATCACCGACTTGGCAGAGAGTTCCAGCAGGAGAACAAGTTCTTGAATGGTCATGAGGACCAGACGGTTCCTGTTAGTGATATGATGTCCGATTCTAACCAAGCAGAGAGTCGGGACATGTTGGGAGTGCCAGTCAACAAGGGAGATACAAACAGAATCTTTCACCAGGACGCTTTCTGTGAACTGTGTGAACGTGAGTTCTGTAATAAATATTTCTTGAAGACTCACAAAGCCAATAAGCATGGGATATATGAGAACTCTACATCTCCATTCAGCATGAATTCTACATCTGGTTCCTCTCCTGTCAGTATGGTAATGCCTCCTGAGCCATCCATGCAGTTACCTATTTCATTAAAAGTTGAGCAGCCATCATCCAAACCAATTCTGGCATTTCCAAAAAGTGAGCCAAAGCTTTCCACCACTGTTAAACTGGAGGCAACAAAACCTGAAGTCCCAATTCAGAAGCCAGCACCAGAGATAAAGAGAGAACCACTGCATGTGAGCAAGCCTCCCAGCACCAGTGTCATCACCACTGCTATTGTCACCAGCAGCATGAGCAGCATGAGCAGCAACAACAACAGCGGCAGCAGCAGCAGTAGCACCTCAGTTCCACGACTGGATATGGAAGACTATTGTGAAATTTGCCAGAAACATTTTTGCAACAAATACTACCTCAAGAAACACAAGCAAGATGTCCATGGTATCGTGCCTGAAACCCCAACCACACCACAGTCCGGCAAGCGTAGACACATACCTTCATCTATTGGCGCACTTGATAGTCAGTCACCAATGGTGTCAGTGTCCACTTCATCACAGATGATCCTGCCTCCACCCGTTGTGAACATGGGTCTGCCGAACATGCCTCTAAACATGCCAGGTGTGATGGTCCTGAACCCCTTCATGCCCCCCGTTGCTATCATTCCTGCACAATCCCTGCTTCCCCAGCAGCCCAGTCATAGCCAGCCATCTGCCATCATCTCCCAGCCCCTGTCTGTGTGTTCTGTGTCAGAGATTCCTTCCAGCACAGCCGCCGCCATCATCACCACATCCACCACAACATCCTCTCACGACTCCTCAGGTAACTTGGATCCACAGTCCAAGATGCTGCCTTCAGTTTCTAATGATGCACTGCGTGGAATTGGTGTCCTCAATGCTGAAGCTTATTGCGAACTTTGCCGGAAAGAGTTCTGTAACAAGTACTTTCTCAAAGTGCATCGCGCCAACAAACATGGAATATTCAGTGACGATCTGTGTTCATTACCTTTTGGAATGTCTTGTGAGGCACTAGATGCATCAATGCTGGCTGGAATGAAGATGCCATTAGATATGAAAATGGAGCCAGGATCACAGTCGAGTCCCAATGCTGGTTCAAGTTCAGAATCGCCAGTCACATTCTGTAATCTCTGCAATACAGAGTTCTCCAGTAAGTACTCCTACAAGATCCACAGAATGAATGTTCATGGAATGCTGAACGAAGGTTTCTTTGATGGATCAGATTTGTCCATGATGCCCACAGACCTCAGCAGCTCTGAAGGACTCTTGAAGGTAGCAGCAGAAGCTCAAATGGCTGGAATGAAAACACCCACCTCTAGCAGTACAGGAGATGGCAGTGCCACAACCATATTCGGCAACATGATAGCAGCAAAGCTCGCTGATCGTGTTATCTGTGACATTTGCAATAAAGAACTAACCAACAAGTATTTTCTGAAGGCTCATAAGCTTCGAGTTCATGGCATTGATTTGAGTCCACAGGAAAAAGCTGCAGAGGCAGCAGCAGCTGCAGCATTCAGCAGTGGGAAGCAGACACCCATCTCTTCCACTGGGATGAAGACACCAGTTTCAAATGCCAAGGACCAGAGAGACTTGTCCATTATCACAGCTGAAATGATCACCCAAGACATTCTCCAGCGCTCCCAGACTCTGAACCTCAGCAAGAAGCAGCATGATCTAAGTCATCTGACTCCAGAATCATCAACTGAGAAACCGTCAAGTGATGAGCTTGTCAAGTTGGGTATTGATCCTGAAGCTTACTGTGAAATCTGCAAGAAGGAATTCTGCAGTAAATACTTTCTAAGAACACACAAGTTGAATATTCATGGCATTCGTTCAGACAAATTAGAGGGTGAATCAGCTACAAAAGTAAGCACTCCTTACAGCAGTGCTCCAAAGAACATTCTGCCGAAATCTTCACCAATGGGAATGTCTAGTGTTGCTAACTCAGTGAACAATATAACAAGCAATTTCCATAACACCTTCCTGAACAGCAGTCTCTTCAGCATGGCAGGATTTAATCCTTTTGGACCACAAGGAGGAATGCCAGGATTTCCTGGTCTTCCAGGATTTCCAGGAATGCCAAGCTTACCTGGACTCAATCTGACCTCCAGTCTCTTTGGACCCGCCAGCAGCATCAGCAGTATCAACAGCAGCAGCAGTAATGCCAAGTTAAAAGATCACTTGAGGGAGAGTCGTGGCAGTAAGGAGCAATCTGGAAAGGTCAGCAGTAAAGAGGGCCCGACCATGAGTCCTGTTACCACTACTTCAGCTTCTAGTCCTGTCACCAGTGCACCCACTGGGTCCAGCGTTAATGGTAACAGTGGCAGCAAGAGCAAAGAGGGATTTGAACGTCACACCTGGCGATGGAAGGAACCAGCCAATTCATCCAGAGTGTCCTGTGAGATCTGCAACAAGGAGCTGTGTAACAAGTACTTTCTGAGGACACACAAACTGAATAAACATGGAATCGTTCCCAGTGTGGGCAGTAACTCTCCAGCACCATCAGACACTGAAACTGCCAGTAATGCATCCTCCAGTGAGAAGCCAGATCTGGGTGTGTCGGATAAGAATGGGCAAACACCATCGCACACACCAAAACAAGACCACTCCCCTCTGCCATCACCAGGTGGAGACAAATCTGAGAAACCTTCTAGTTTATTCAAACCAACCCAACTGTTTAAGTTCAAGACTGAAGATGACATTCTTAACAACCGCAGTTACAACAGCTTTGCCGAGATCTGTAACATCTGTGATCGCCGGTTCAAAAATGATCACTGGTTGAAGGCACACATCATGAAAGACCATGGTGGCTGGCCCATGATGGACATGTACAAGTTTGGTGGCTCCACTCCGCCTGTAGAAGGACCTGTCCTGGGAGTTCCTGATCCCAAGACATGCCAGGTGTGTGGTCTGCAGTTCCCCAGCGAACTTTCCATGCAGCTGCATCTCATTCAGGAGCACAATGCACAGGTCACCCTCAAGGAAGACGGCGACACCTCTGCTAGTGGGGATGAAGGTCTAGTCACCAACTTCAGCTATGGTCTTGGCTTTAGAAAACGGGTATCCAGAACAGACAAGTTGAAGATGTACGTGTGTTTGTTCTGTCATTTCAAGACCAGATGGATCTCGAACCTCTATGAGCATGAGGAGATGGTGCACAATATATACAAGAACAGAAAGCTATATCCTAAGTCATTCCCAAGTAAATTGTTGGTGGATCGTCATGCAGAGAATGTGCATGGGGACAAACCTCTTGATATCTCGAGCTCAGGGAGTAAAAAGACGGTGCGGCCAAAACGCAGATTTCGGTGTGTCCTATGTGGGGAGAGGTTCCTGTCGCGAGCTGTCTGTAGCAAGCATCTCAGACAGGTGCACATCCGCAGTCTGAAGGACTTCAGTCCAACAGGCAAGTCGAAGCATTCTTGCAGCATGTGTAAGTTTTCTACATTCTACCCTCGGCTGCTGCAGCTGCACATGAGTCGAAGTCACGATGATCTGGACTCCCAGTCGGAAACTGTGAACCACAACCAGGATGGCGACGTTGATGCCAATGAGAATGAGAAGTCAGTTGCCAGGAAGGAGGTGATCATCAACAATGTCTTCGATGCTCCAGTCATCCAGAGCTTCAACCTGGACGTGAAAAAGCCTGACAGTATTTTCTTGCCTGCTGTAGCCCAGATGCCTGTTCGTGAGAAGGTGGATAAGGTGATGGCTGTGACCTTTGTTCTAACGCCTGTTAACCCTTAAACTGCTATCTGCATGTAGCCTTGACATTGAGTGAACTTGTTGTTCGCATACCTCAGGAAATTTGTGTGATGTCTAGGTCCACAATTTGTGAGTGCAATTATTAAGGTTTTTTGTCTTTTTTCTCCATATTTTGAAATCATTCGACATTGTGATTGACTTCCAAAACCAACAAGCATGTGTGTCCGTGTGGCGTGCTCCAGTATATTGTGTGCAACTATTTTCCTTTAACATATAAAGAGTTAATCTGAGATTCGGTCTCTGATCTGTTTTTGTGTGAAGGCAGCATATTATTCCTCCCCATCACAAAGTAAGCTGGTTGATTCTTCGTGTTCGCTGATGATGTCTACCATCATCATATAATAATAATAATAGTGTGTGTAACAGTATGGAGAAACAACCAGCCTGCTTTGTGTGACCTACTTGAATCTCAGTATTAAATGCATATTATATGACTGACACTGAATCCAAGCATAATGATGTCATAAAGCAGTAATGAAGTTGTGGCTGACACACACACACCCTTTTATCTATGACCACAGTTTGCGTAAACCTAAGTCATGTTAATTTACATGTGTGGAATACCAGTTGTTATTCATACTGGTCAATATAAATGCAATATTTATTATATTTGGTAATATTCTTGAATGAAATATGATATTTAGTGTTTATTTATTTTGCTGTGAAATACTCCCTGGCTGTTTCCTGCTACATGGCAGATGTTCTACATTCTGTGCTGGATACCACAATTAATGCCATTATTATCAACTTTAATATCTCACTGTATGTTGATTGTCAGATACCAAGAGACTATGTTTACCTTTAACAAAATATGATAATCACCAGTCATTGAAATAAGATTTATTCTTGCTTTAAGCAACCCTTAACTCTGCCTTGTATGGACATATAATTTTTGATTACAGATTGCTTTTGTCATTTGGATTGCATATCCTTATTACCAAATTATAAAATTGTAATTGTCTACAAAACCTTATAGAGATGTATGATATAATCTAAGGGATGTTTCAACAAAAACATTGGTCTACAACTTCTTAGACCATTGTTTTAGTGTTGAAAAATGCATGTTTTGTGTAAAATTTATATTTAGTACTTAGGTATTTATAAAATTACCTCTTGTCTTAATTTAATGGAAGACCTTTTATGTAATTTGTCAGGCTATTTCTGAAAATAATCTGCATATGATCCTATTTAAGCTGGTAGTTGTAATTGATAAATGTGTATCTGAAGTAAGTTAAATGTAGTGAAAATAGTTTAGAGTTAATGTGCAACAGAAATTAATTAGAAAATAGTGACCTTTATGCTAAAAGCTTTACACATATAGTTGATGAAATTTTCATAAATGTTTTTCTTCATAATTAATATTTTGGTGGGTATTTTGTTAAAGACTATCATAATAATTGTAAACAAACTACATTGAAAGCTAAGAGTTGTTTGTTTTGTAATGAAAATCATATGGCCTATTTATGCCATGTTTTTGTTGGATATCCCTTACCCTTTCTAATAATCTGTTTCTTGTATGTAAGCTTTCATGACCTTTTACACTTTAAACCCAAAAGGTCATGTTTGCCAACTGGTAAAACACTTAAGTTATTAGACTGGTTGCCAAATGCTATCACAGGTATTGAATATCAGCTAGCTATAGTCAGCTAAAGCTGTTACAACTAGTAAGCAATACATTGCAGTAGGCTAAAATATGCTACAGTTAAAGTAATAAAATTTGAACTAGCTATAAACCATTTTAATGGACTGTTGAACTTTAAAGGGACATTCTATGTGTTTCTTGTCCATTTATATTCACGTCCATAGAATTGTCCGTCCATGTTATGCAATATTTCAAAACTTGTTTCAGAACTGATGTAAAATCAAATGAAAAAGTATTTGAATTAGGCAGTAAGATGTTTACTAAATCTATAGGCAGAGTTTTAGATCATTTGGCCATATTGAATTTGTATCAACTTATAAAGAAAATGATTTGTTTGTCATTTTTTAAGCCATGTCTAAATAACCAGTTATTCTGAAATCAAGTAAGTTAAACTGACACCTTTTTCAGTCAAAAGTTAAAAAGAGAAAACTGATACTCTCACTTCTGTATTTTGTCCATGTTTTGTTCATCTAAATATTTAAAAAATTTGATCTGTAGCCAAGATGGAAAACCAATCATGGATGTCGATTTATGATAAACAGGCTATTTCTGTGTGCTTTTTCAAGACTGAAAATAGAATAATGACTTCTAACTGAATGTTTTAACACTGGCTGTAATATGATGATTGGAGGTGAAAACAGCAATCATGTTTATTTTTATTTTTTTCAACAAAACGTTTTGAAGTGTTCAGCCATATTGTTTTCTAGTATTTCCTTTGTGATTGATTGTTATGATATTTGATTTGTTCCTATTAGCTGAACTGGATTGGCTGGACCTGATGTACCTGATTGTTTGAAAGAGTTTAGTATTTATTTGACAGCTGACAATTGGACTGATTTTAGCTATGTTTCATCTTTGACGTGTGTTTTTTTCAATACATATATGTATATGGCAATATTGTGATCTTTTAAGTTATCGTTGTGTGTGTGTGAGTTTGCTATCAGGATTGTTAATGTTTATTTTTTCATCATCTATGATTTCAATTGTATTATAAATATAATGTATAACTTATAATGTAACATTCTTCTTGGAGTGATATTCACACAGTAGTTCAGTAGAGAGAGTGTGCGTGCGTGAGAATGTCATTCAGATTAAGCAATCATTGTCCTGCCTTTCCTGTGTATTTTATTCCACAATTGAACAGATTATTTCTACATTCTTTTCCTGATCATGTCATCTGTTAATTATTCTCATTAAGTCAAACGTTTTTCTTTTTCCGATTACCTATTTTTGATATGCACGTTTGCAACCACCCATGCTATATAGAAGTCTTCACCATTTGTCAAAATCATGGAAAGTTTTAATATATAAATATATTATAATTATAGTCTGCATCAGTTTATTACAGTGTACGTGTGTTTTCCAACTGGGCAGTTTAGTTTCTAAATAACAAAATGTGTTGTGTGCGTGTGTTATATAAATAATAATTGTGTGAGATTTTTCTCATTTCGTGTCCTCATCTGTGTGTTCCTTGCAGTACCTAGTGGGGATTTTCATTGTTTTATTTATGATGTTGCCACGGATTCCAGACTATGACGCTTTATTCATACTCCATTCTTTTAAGCCAGTCTGCCAGGTCTGTCGTTTTGAATCTAGAATTAATATGTCGTGTCTCTAAGCTAAAGTGATTTTGGAATTGGGGATTTTATTTGATGAATTCAAAGTGTATGGAAATTATGGAACTTGTCATAGTAAATTGTTGTTTTGTGACTTGGAGATATTTCGGCTTTCTGCGTCCATTTAATGCGGCGTCTGTTTAGCCTAATGGCTGTCATTTGTGTTGAATACTTAGCATTCAGCAATATTTTCAAACATAGCTCATCGTTGTTCCTTCTTAATATAAATGATTAAACTCAAAGATTTTTTAACCGAATCATTGCTACTTGTTTTAATTCATCTAAATATTTAATTCAAATATATATATATA
>JAUTBY010203237.1:0-12194 GCA_032361585.1 Peltospira operculata | reverse complement strand
GGATTGAAACGCTGTTTATATCAGTTTTATTGGAAAATGCTACCATTGTCGGCAATAGGAAATGATTTAGTACAATGTAACCTTAAAAACACTGGCAAGGAAAATAACTCTGTTGGTATTCTTTTTGGCACAGACAAACAACATGAATGTAAACAAATCATTTGTTTAACTGATTTAATTTTTTATTTATTCTCAGGTCCAAAATGGATTTAAATGGTGGCAACTTTGATAAACTGCATTTTTATTGAATGACAGTCAGCGTGTTAATAGACTTGCTTCTGGCATTTTCAAAACAAATGTCAATGGTCAAAAGTTACATAATAAACAGAACATTTCATGTTGTTTTTTAATCTCAAATATGATTTATATCTCATCTTGTGAAGTTTGCTGTTAGGTATTACATATCACACTCGTTATGCAAGCACGACTCATGAGATATAATAGCAAACTTCACTCAATGAGATATAAATCATATTTGAGAAAAACATGAAATATCCTCTATACATTAGTAAATGCGTTAAGAGGAGAAACATGAATTATGATGTCGAAATCTGACGATGTTACATTGGAAAATAAATTCCTTTAACTAATTGTAATGTAACATTTTTAGTTTATAATGATAACAAATTTGTAAGCTTCTTAATTGAAGGACATGTACAATAATATTACTAAGATCTCTGCAAACAAGCTAAATATTATATTCATTCTCTACGACATTCATATTATGTACTGGAGACATTGTCTGTTCTTTTTTAATGTTTTCAATATTAATATTTAGCACACATCTAAAATTAAATACTGAAATAGAAATTTCACTACATAAATATCATCTAAGTATTTTTCAAAAATATAATCTTGTTATGGGAGCGGGACATAGCTCAGTGGTAAGCATGCGATGTTTTAAATAAATATTGATTGGAAAAGTGTTCACCCTGTTCACTACCTTGTTAACTGTCATAACAAATCAAACAGCTGTTCATTAAGCTTTTTAATGATAAAATAATTTATCTTAATTATTCATCAGCATCCATCTGCTGTCTCTGGAATATGAATTAACTAAGGTGCATGTATTACATGTTTGTGTACCCGAAGACATAAGTTCAAAACCATAATTATATTTTTTGTTGAAAACCAACTTCTATTATACTGGTACATGGCTTTGTATCGGTGTCGTGACTCGTCCCAGTTGGTCGAAAAAGAAGTGATTGTCTATTATTTAAATACCACCTCATTACCTTCATATATAATGAGCTAACCCATCAAATGAGACGGGCGAACATTCTCCGTGGCCTCTTAATATGTTTTAATTATAGATGGACAGTGGTTTATGTACCAAAGTACATACTCAGCTATACTAATATGTGCTTCCTGTATTGTATATTAATATATTTATATATATTTATTCTTCTCCACTTGATTTTTGTATTTTGTATGTACAGATGAGCTGTACAGCTCAATGTCAGTATTATTATTTTGTTAAATGTTTTAACCGTATGCCTTCTATTGCTTTATATTCAAAGACATCCACACATATCAGTCACTTTTTATTAAATATATTACACCAAGCTCAGGTCAAGCCCTATTTGTGCACTAGTAGCGGTAGTGTGTGTGTGTGTGTGTGTGTGTGTGTGTGTGTGTGTGTGTGTGTGTGTGTGTGTGTGCACATATAGAGAGAGCTCTGCTCTAACCAAACACAATTTAACATTAGCCTACACCTTTCTAAGGAAGCAGTATTTATAATAAGATTTGCCATAGATGGCCAGATATATTGTTATTAATTTAGCAAATTTTGATTGAATAAATTGGGTTCAGTCAAATTATTCTTGGCAATAGTGGACAATCCACACTAAACTATCTGATTCATGTTTTTATAACACAGGTAAATTAACCAGCTGTGCTAATCAACATAATAAATACAAAATAATAGAAAATATTTAATGATACACTCAACACATGTTTTATTAATGGTTATATTGGCACTGGAAACATTATAATTGGAGAAATCCGTAGTGGCTATCTGACATGTCAGACACATAAGATATACTTTTGCATTACCCGGTACATCTTTATCAGTTATTACATAAAGATTTTTAATTTTAATGTGCTTAGGTTGACATATATATGACATTTTAACTTCTTTTAATTTGGCTTCTTATTTTGACTTTCAGAAAACTGGTTCTGAATAATAAATTTCAATATGACCTTGCTTTTACAATGTAAATGATTAGTATATATTTATGATTTTGTTTCCACTAAAATTATTAATTGGATATAATCGTTGTTTTTATTAGTAAGTCTATGATTTTATGGGGTAACTTTGTTGACTGACAAAAATGTCACGTCCATCATGGTACTATTATTGATTAATTATTAAATTACATCACCCATCTTTTTATTTTATTTGCAAGTCAATAACAGAAGATCTAGGAGAGCAAAATGATTTCTTATGTCCAAATATCATCACGTCCATCACACTCAAAATATGGGAATTAAATCCAAAATTTTAATTTTATTGTGTGAAGTAAAGCTGAGTCATATGGGTTCTATTAACCAAATGATTTTATTGGAAACATAGTTTAAAGTGTCAATATGTCATGTCCGTCACAAAAAAATACCATGAAATGCCCCATGTATACAGTTCTTAATTTTCATCAACAAAATTAACTAATGTTCAACATGATGCCTCTGTAATCTATATATGGATTTTCATAATTCTTTGACTAATATCAAGATACAACACTGTAGATTAGTGACGTGTAAATATGTATTTATTATTACACAAGTTGTTTGTAATATAGTTTTAATCAAAATAATACAACAGGAAAAAGACTGAATAGAAAACTGTTAATAGGCCTCCTGCTTTATATATTTAATCTGATTAGTAATTTTATACATAATATATGAGCATCAAGACTTTATTAATATGAATCAAAACAGTTAAACATCCTAGTGCACCAAAATTATTCAAAATGTGATGAAACATTATTATACAGAACCTTAGACAAAATGGCTGTCAAGCCGTTATGCAATCAAAACTCTGAAATGACGGTGTGTCAGTCACATCCTAAGGAGAGGTCAATTAAGGGAGATAAATATGATAAATCCAGACTTCCATAAAACCAACTTTGTAAATTAGAGAGTTTACATAAGCAGCCCAATTCTTGTCAATTTCCTTTTATCAAAGTTTTGTCTAAAAGGAGGCTTTTATGTTGCTAGACTCCAATGAGCCAAATTTCGGTATATTAACGTGTCATTCACCCATTACAAAGTTAGTTTTTGTATGTTTTTCTAAAATAATTTGTACCGGATTGACAAAATTTCATTTCGTTTATTAAAATTATTTAGATGTAAAGGTTGACGCATGTGCAGATTCATTGTCAACAACCTGTATGGAAAAAAATATACTGAAATTAGTAGCCTACCAAAATTCACTGCAAAGCCATTATATAGTTACTCTTGTGGGTGCATTATGTAAGGCCTACATAGGCTTGTCTCACATTCCTAGATAGTTGAAATGTGTGCCTGGGATTAAATGGCCAATGGATATAATAAAATGTTTACAGACAAAATAAAAGAATAATTGTTGTAATCCAGTGTTTTATTAACCATGTTTTGTCTCCTTGCAGCTTCAGCAAACAGCTCAGATTCTTCATCCCATTCAGCCATAACTGAAAAGAAGCTGTGTAAAATAAAGGCTGCTGTTAAGAGTCGTGCACCCGACAATGATTTATTTGGAGGACTCGAGCGGATAACTTCATCAGACAGCCCACACCCACAGGAGGATAATACCAACAGCAGCAGCAGTAGTGCACATTTTCCCGTTCCACCCAACCCATTCTTGCAGGCCGGTCTTGGGGGATACTCCTACCCACCTTTCATGACCCCAACCCCCGGGCTCGGCTACCAACCCAGCTTCTCTATAGGAATGCCAGCACCAGTTTCAATGATGCCCAGTGGTCAGCTCGGCATGTTTGGAACAGGGATGGGCCAAACCTATGCTCCCCCTACTGCTGGACAGGCCTATGCACCCCCGGTGACTGGTCAGCATTATCCACCACCCCCTGCATCAAGTCAAGGATTCCTTCCTGCAGTTTCTGGTCCAGGCTTTGCTCCTGCCATTGAACAGGGCTATCCTCAGCCTGTGACAAGCCAGAGCTATGTACCGCCTACGAGCAGCCATTCATCCATGCCCAGCAGTACGAGTTGCAGCACTGAGAGTAGCCCAGCACAGTCAATGATGTCATCAGCAGGCCACACCAATCACATGCCATACGGAATGCCGTACCAGCAGGGCATGTTTGGGTTTGCCCCTGCACCCATGTCATACCCACCGATGCACCCCTTCATGATGACTGGACCCAGTCCTGCACCTATGTACATGCCAATGGCAATGCCATCAATGATGAGTCAACCAGTGTCAGCATATCCACAGCCACAGCCACCACTTGGGAACATGAACGAGTTGCAACAGCAGATGAGTGGCAGTAAGGAGACGGTGCACTCCAGCACGCCCAGCGACTCATCCAGTCAGGGCAGACAGTGTGAATAAGTGATATATCAAATATTATTACTGTATGTTATCATGTCAGTACATTTTATCCATGGTTATATGGCGTCATGGTTATAGTGAGAACAGAAACCTGCTACTGCCACATAAGCTACTCTTTTCAATTAGCAGCAAAGGGTATTTTATATGCACCATCACATAGGCAGGATAGCACATACATACACCAGTCATGGAGCACTGGCTGGAATGAGACATAGCCCAAATATTCACCATGTGGGATCAGTCTGACAACCCACTGCACCATGAGCAAATGTGCTTACCAGAGCTATGCCTTGCTGCAACTGTTAAACAATTGTTAGCTCAAACAGCAGTGCTGTGTGGGTGTATTTTTGAAACTCTCTTAACACTACAGTTACATAAATCTCTTTTGTGATGTTGTAAATCAGATTGGGGTGTATTTTCAAAATTCTCTTAACATTATGATTACGTACAGCTCTCTGAGGTGATGACATACATCAGTTTGGGATGTATTTTCAAAATTCTCTTAGCATTATCATGATTATGAGGTGATGACATACATCAGTTTATGTTGTGGCATCATCAGTTACAACATTACCATTCTTAGCTCTCAAAATAGTTTCCAAAATCAGGGCCCTGATTATTACAGATAATTGTGTGGTGTAACCTATTAACATTTATAGATTATCTATTTATACGTTATGTATTTTCAGTGTTGCACAAATAGTGCTTAAGTATTTTGGGTTAAAATGTACAGGTTATTTTAGCCCAAGGTAAATGTATCCATGTTTTATTTAAAGTTGGGTTAAAACCTACAAAATTATTTGGAATAACATAAATATTTAGTGGTATAGAGATAATGCTTGTATAGTCTGAGCTAAAATGTACAAATTAATTTAGTTCCCTTGTAATGCTTATTTGAGTTTAAAACCAGGCTAGATGTATACATGAATATTTGTTATTTCATCTCAGTGTGTTTTTACATGTCTTATTCTGTTTGCAGTGCAGTGTTGTCAGTATATCGGTGTGTGTGTGTGTGTGTGTGGGTATGCGACCTTTTTGTATGACTATACATCTACAGTACACATTCTGTGCATGTATGTATACTCTGTTTAGAAAATAATAAAAAGAATTACATACATATAGCAATTTTTTAATAAGAAAAGAATTAAATATATATGTACTTACTTACATATTATAGATGTTTCAAGGCATTTTGCCTGGGTTTTTTTAATTTAATGTATTGTAGTTAGGTCATAAGAAAACAAATTTGTTTAAAAAAAAAAATAATAATAAAACAATTTTAAAAATAATAATTGCAACTTATTTTGAAAAAAAGTTAAACAAAAAAATTTACACTGATGGAGGTAGATTGTGACTGGAACATTTTGGTCGAATAAGTTTTCATTTTCTACATACTTTTATGTAGATAAGAGGATTTCATTTTTTATCATTTGCCATTTACTTAAATCCATCTTCTCACTATTATAAGACGGGTACCTCATCATGTGTGTTTCCCATGATTGTTTGTACAACAATCATAAATAAATGATGAATAAGATGATTTGTATAAATTTGTACTTGTAGTACAATTTGTGGTAATATATAGCTAAAACTATTTAAATTATTATTTTTGTTGTTGTTGCTGTTATTATTATTATTATTATTATTATTATTATTATTATTATTATTATTATTATTATTATTATTATTATTATACTGTCAGAGGTTTCTTGCTATTGCTGCCACTGGTTTGTTCTGTGATTGAGATGTGATTGATCCGAGATTGATTTCTGTCAGTAAACCACTAGGAATTGTTATGACTAAAAATATTCTGACACCGATATAACTGTTAATAAAAATGCATCATTAAATAAAACAGCATATGGTTAAGTTGAATTCTCATATATTTCGCAGTCGAAATTAATATATCCAGTTTGAAACATCAAGAGGTGCTTTTATTTTTTTAAATTGTTATTCTTTAATATTAAAATGAGTCGTGTTGAGTGTGTAATGGAGATAAAGAGAGGATGAGACTGAGCACAAGCTGGAACCAGAACATGTTTGTTTTTTCCATATGAAAACGAATGACAAAAAAACTTAACTACTGGTCCTGTACAGTAATCTCTTCTTTTTTTGTCATTTCTGACATTAACACAACTGTTGGTTTAATGAGAGACCCATGGAAAAAGCCAACATCCCGGCTACCAGTGTTATGAACTCAAACATCAGATTTCAGTTCGCCTGTGCTATATTCACAAATAATGTGATCTTTGCAGTAGCATGCAGTATAGATTGAGAGATATACTTCTTTATTTACTACACTGGAAATAAGATTTCTGATAATGATGACTATAATAAACAAATAGATGCTATTTCAATCGATAGTGTAGACAATAGGCCTTACGCGTGCTCTTAATCTTGAGCCAGTCACAGTACTAATTACCCTATTATATATAACAGCGACAGTGCATTTTTGTAAGGTTATTTGGATATTCGGGTGAGGTAAAAGCCACCTAGCAGGTTAGTTCACCAGTGTCTCATTGCATCAGTAATGTAAAAGAAAGATAAAAGCTAATAAAGTTTAAGTTTTACAAAATATTACCTGTTACAATGTGTATGTCAAATGGAATTAATCTATTTATTGAATTATAGAAACATAGATGTTGGACAAGCAGGCTTGTTGTATAATACACCGTAAATTAAAGTTAGTGGATTCCATAACTAATTTGCATAATTTTAAAGGTTCTATGTGTAGTTATTTGATGTCGTACTATCATTGTAGATGTAGTTAGCTGTGTATACATTTAAGTGAAATATATGGACTTTTAGAAATTGTTTATACATTCTTTTGTTACCTTTATACAGTACTTTGCGTATAAAATAGTATGTAAAGCTAATGACCAAGTTGTTTTGTCACATATACTTAAAATGAGAAAAATAAATGCTCATGTATCATTAAAAACTGAAAACGTCGTTGTTTTAGTTGTTTTAAAATTATTAAAATTATTTTTAGATGTCACATAGCTCAGAAGCAAATCTGTTTACTCATGATATAGTGGGTTGTTGGATCAGTCATAGTGAACGTTTTAAAACTATTTCTTATTCCAGTCAGTACTGTTGTATGTACTATCCTGTCTGTGGGGTGGTGCATATAAAATATCACTTGCTGCTAATTGGAAAGAATAGCCTGTGTGGCAGTGGCTGGTTTCCTTTCTTACTAACAATTTATATAACCATAAATAAAATGTAATCCATGCATTATTAAATGGTTGTGAATTTTAAATTTTTATATACATATAGTCGAGTAGGAAGATAGGGTTCTCATGCACCCCCTTTTTTTCTTTTTTTAACTTACATTTTTGTAATCCTCAGAGTGTGTAGTAAATGAATTTTGATGTTCCCAACAGGAAGAAATATTGTCCCATAGTCCTTTTGGTGGCCATTTTGGAAACTATATTGGATTTTGATGAAAATCGAGACAACACTTAAAATTTGAATTAAACATCATACAGAGACAAATGTTACTATTTTCTTACATAATGTTGGCTCGAATAATTTATTGAGAGGATTAATTTCATGATTTAAACAAGACTGATGCATTAAAATTCCCAAAATGTGTTAAAATCACATTAATGTTCACCATAAAGTGTGTTAAATAACACTGGTCAACACAATTTTTCTTGCATCGTTTTTTTCAGTGAATTCTAGCTAAGTTTTAGGTGCTGAATCCAAATCTGTCATTAGTTTTTGCCTATCACATCAGGTTTTTGAACTATGAAAAATCGAATTAAGAGTAAACTGCAATTTTACACTGGAAGTTGAAACACATTGTTGCATTAGAAGATCAATATATTCAAAACAAAATCATACATTAACATATAATCCATGTTGCTTGCACATATTTTTGCATATTTTCTTAATATACGTAATGCATGAAAAGTTTACAAATTTAAATATATAGGCAGAAAAAGTGTCCCTTAACATGGTATATGCCACTTATGTAGAATGTCCCTTAACATGGTATATGCCACTTATGTAGAAGATATCAGTCAAATTCAAAGCATTTTTTAATGAGTCTTGTGACTTTTCACGACATTCAGAATGCAGCAATCAATGCAAAAAAGCGAATACCAGTATTTAAAGTGTAACTATCCAGAATCACAGGTAAGTATTACAACCTTGTAAACCTCTTTTTTGTGGGTCTTTGAGTAATGTCCTAATCTGAGGTCCGTCAAATACCTCTGCTTTTTTTCTTTTCGTCACTAAGACAGAAACTTTGAACATTTGTAGCCAAAGCAGTCTCCAGTGTGATCAAGAGCTTTAACAAACTGCTTCATCAGACCAAGTTTGATGTGCAAAGGTGGAAGGATGATATTTTCCCAATCAACCAGTGGTTCATTAACAATGATTTTGGCATCAGTTATCAGGCTATTCCTTGATGGCCATTCCTTTCTGACCCAATGTTCCTCCTTAGCCCAACTGTTCCAGAAGCAGAGGAAACAGGAGTATTTGGTGTATCCTCCTTGTTGCCCTAAAGGAAGTTCACCATTTTCAAATCGGCACAGATCATCCATTCATGATCGTGGTACTTCAGTTGTTCAAGTACAACCTTGATGTTCAGCAGATTGTTTTGGCAAATTCAAATTTCGGATAATATCATTCAATTCAGGTTGACTATACAGGGAAGATTGATTAAAACACGAACTGAAAAGCTTGTGATCTGGATCTTCCTCTTTATTACAGGTGTACGTCTCTGGTCCAACTTTTTAACTTTCGGACATTTACTGGACCTGCATTCAACTGATGAACATAGCAGGTCCAGTAAATGTCCGAATGTTAAAAGTCGGACTGGAGACATTCATCTTGATGAACTACTTTTTCATTAACCCTGATGCCAACACAAAACATTATCTTTATTGACAATAGATAAAAATACACTTTCGTATCACCATCCCAATCAAGGTATGTTCCAGCTTTATATACTGTAAAGCTTGAAAACACGAATAGTGAGACTGTAAAAATTATGTTTTTGGATGAGAATGTGTTTTTATTTTGTTCCTGGCCTCTAACAATTGCCCAAACTTCAGCAGTGAATATAGATGCCAAATTGGACAATCTCGTGGAAATTATGGTATCTGATGGAAAGACTGGCACATGCCACAAAATTCCCATCCTGTGATCCATCTGTATAAACAGGGATGTAATCAGGGTACCTGTCTCAAATTTCCATGAAAAGTTGCTGATATATAAAAGCATCTGTGCAATTTTTTTTCTTCAGATATATCACATCCAGTACAATTTTCGGTGGTTTGATACACCATGGTGGTAGAAAGAAATATGAAGGTGATTCCAAAATGTCTGATAAAATAATGTTGATGCACCAGTGACATTTTACCTAGCATCAAACAACTTCATATATCTATTACCAAACACCACATTATATGCAGGATGTTTTGGTAATGACATGTTGCAGAGAAAGCTTTGCACATATATCACCCAAACTAGGTTTGTGTACACTAGCGTCCAAGCTCTCTACAGAAGTTATAAAATCATCAACATATAACAAACAATCAACACCAAGTTGTAAACACTGGGTGATATTGTAAATTTTTTATTGAACATGATGTTACAGACTGGATGCTACCCTGAGGTACTCTCATCACTTGTGTATCCTCCTTCACCATCCTCCATCTGTGATTGTCCACCATTCTCCAAAAAATGGAAGTGGTCACTACTACAAAGGTCGGGACCAACTCTCCAGGAGAAGTCTAGAAAAAGTGATAGACTACAAAGTGTTAAATCTATGGAAGAGAATGTACAGACTTTAATCATTAATCTTAAGAGAATCAAGTAATTTTTGGAAATTAAGTCCACCAATTGTTGACCTCTATTATTTACTCTCTCACAACCCCACGACATAATTTTATGGTGACCATTGAACTCTCCCATCAAAACAAAATGAAGTTGGTCAATAAGATCTTGAAGAACATGTTTGATAACAATATTTAAAAAATATATTTTTGAAGATAATGAAGACCACTTCACTGAAAAATGGAGTCTTTTACAACTCTAGATAACACAATTAGTTTATATGTTTACACTATTCTTCTTAATAATATATAAGTACAGACATGTGCATGTTGACCCTACAAACATGTCTTAGTTCTTCATTTGTTCCTTCTTTCTTTAGCCTTTATATTTAGTATTACTATTGTTTCACACCAAATACTATAATGATGTGTAACTATACATTTGATGTCACTTGTATGTGTAAATTATATTTGTGAATATGGTGTAGGGTAGTGACATTAGGGCCCCAACCCTAACTATCAAATTTGTTTATGGGGCAATTAAACAAAACACTTTGGGGTTGAAATTAAAATTATTACAAGAAGGCACAAATTAACAATAATACCTAAGACTTGTTCCATTTATTGAGCTAATGTTCTAATTGGTACAAATTTCAGTTATATCCAAACTTATGTAAATCCTGTGCATTGGTATGTATGCAAAATACGTTTAGTGCAAATTAAACTGACCTTTTATAGTTGTGTTTCCACTTTTGATGCATCTATCTTAATTAAATCTCAAAATAACCCTCACAATGAATTCCTCATACCAGAATTATGTAGAAAAGTTGTATCATTTATGTCTGTATGGTGCTTTCTTGGAACATTACACCAATTAATGATTTTCCTACAAATCCAATATAGCCACCAAAAGGACTCGAGGGACAATTACTGCTCTTGGGAACATCAAAATTCGTTTTGTAGACACCCTGGGGATTATAAAAATGTAAATTAGAAATATATATTTGGGGGAGGGGGAGTGTATGCAATGGAACCCATCTTCCTACTAAACTAATACTTGTGGGTTTTGGTAATTAATTAAAAAGAAAAGGTTATCATTAAACAAATTTAAGATTTAATCCATTTATTCTCTTTCTAACTGTATAATCACACCAATCTTATCAAGAACCACATTAACAGCATGTGATAATTTTTTCTATGCACAATTCCGGGCATGACAGCCACTGTTACACCCATTGTGGATCACTACCTAGAATGAAAACAGACTTTCAAGTGACCATCAACAAAAAAGTAGGGCTAAAAGTAGGGGCAATTTTTACAAAAAAGTAGGAAAAAAACAGGGGGGGAATTTGCAGGATTTTTGTTTTAAAACTAGGAAAAAGTAGGGATTTTAGGGCTCTATACTTACCTTTTTGACGTAAAGAAATTATTACTGACCTTTTCGATAAATCTGATGTACATGTATTGGATTGTACCTTTGCTTAGAAATCAGTGCTTCAAAAGGGATCCAGAAAATGAATCGGATGAACCTGGAATTGATAATGTTTTATTAGAGCCAAGTCCAGAACACACAATATTAAATATAAACAAGTCAGAATACTTTAAGTATAATCAAGAAAATAATAATAACATGAAGTAGTTTACCTCTAAACCATAATACAAAGTTGCATAAGTAAGCATCAAACCAAACAAGACTTTGGTACACAGAACATGCTAGGTGAAATGTGTATAACAATGCCAAAGCCATACAATTAATACTGGCCGAACTAGCTTGTGGCTTTTATGGCATTTAAAAGAAGCAACATATGATTGCAAGAGTTAGCATAATTATTAACTAAGCAGATGGTAACATAATG
>JAUTBY010201015.1:0-12251 GCA_032361585.1 Peltospira operculata | reverse complement strand
TGGGGTGTGATTTCGTTGGATCCCTTTACTTTATATATGTATATTATATAGTGTATTGACATGTCAAGTCCCTGTGCTTGCAATATACCTAAAATGTAACCAACATATCTTTAGATACATCCATGAAATTGCTATATTGTGTATTATTCAATCATTACGTGGTACATGTATCAGTCAGATAATTTTCAGTAAACTTGCAATTCAGATGAAGCCATGTAAAAAATGTGTCAGATTATTTATCAAAATGAACAGATGTGCATCACCCTAGATAGCTGTTGGGTATTAGAGACCGACAGTATTTTTCAAATCATACTGGATTCAGCAGCAATGTTTTAATTAATGACTATTAATGAATATGGTTTTAATGAGAAAATGGTTATGTTTTTGAAGGTTTGTATGTGGGTAGAAGGACGATGCCATCATTTATACAATAGCAAAACTTCATATATATCCTGACATTAAATGCATGGTTTTAGTTTTTTTCTACTTTTAATTAATGTAGAATTGAAAATAAAGTTTCATTAGCTACCTGTTCAGTTTTCCTTCTTATCAGCAGTAGCAGAATGTAGCTCAGTGGTTAAATGTCCAGTCAAACGTAATTAACAAATAGATCCTTCTTAGTCGATCATTAAGCCATTTGCTTCAACCAGTACTCAATGACTGGTGTATCAAATGCCATGTTACGTACTATCCTGCCTGTGGAATGGTGCATATTAAGATATGCTGCTAATAGGAATGTGCAGACATAACGTGGCAACAGGTTTTTGTAATAGTTTTTGACCATGTGGAAGGCCATATAACCTTAAGTGAAATATGTTAAGCATTGTTAATGGAAACCTTTCTTTCCTTCTTCAGACTGACTGGGCACCAATATCGCCAAGCCTTTTATGCGTGTAAAACAAATTACATTATTATATGTTGTTAGGCAATTTACACCAAAAATGCTATATGCACAATAAATCCACTGTGTAGATTTATCAAAATTTAAACATTTGATTTGTATGTTAGCACTACCTGAAATATTCATAATACATCTTTTTTAAATCCAACACAATCGTAAACTGCCCATCCCAATTCAATGTCAGGAAATTTATAAAATGTGTGTGTGTGTCATATAAATAGGGACAAATAATTATAACAAGCGAACATTCACATTAATGCTGGTCTCGTTTATTCATTGTTGACATTTGTGAAACACCAATAGCAATTTCTAAGGAAATAATATCTACTCTGTATTGCACCAAATGTCATTACATCAGCTCGCTACACACATTCTGTATTTTACGTGCTGCATTAAAACCTGGGCCAAATGTACAAAATATTGCCTAAACCCTTTCCTGAAGCCCATGGTGATACCAAACCAACATCTATCTGTGAATGTGGCCCACCCACTTTTACCTAACAAGATTTATGACATACAATACTTTAACATGATAATTCCAACCATTAACAATTCCATCAGATCTTTCAGCCACCAAATTATCTATTAATCACATAGAGACCGGCAACATAGCTGATCATAATTTGGAGTGTGGATGGGATGGGGGTGGGGGTAGATAAGGACCTGAAAAGTACTTAATAATGCCTGTAGCATACCAACAATGATCCTTTCACTAGTAATTTTGTAATGTTTTACTGGGGTCTTGGACGAGAGCCATTGGTACATACATTAAATATCGCTCGTAACATATATAGTAATAGCTATACCCTCTACGTTAATTCATCTTTAGAGATTAAAACACAAATTCTGTGAACGACCACAACCCATCCTCTCCAATGTTAAATATTTATCTTACTGGTACACAACTGCCAAAACGTTTACTATTAACAACCAAGTTTTGGTTGAAAGCAAGATACTTGACCCAGTTAAGAGTCAACATTGTTAACATTAGATGTAAAATCATGAAATATCAGAATCTGATGAATTGTGGTACTAGTTAAAAACAAGCGAACGCAACACACACACAATTTGCCAGTGAATGAAAAAAGGCAGTGTATAACAACTGTCAGATTTAGGTAAATATTGTTAGGTGTTCTTGCAGTTTAATGCTTTCATTTCTTGAGATTAGACAAACCTTCAGTTGGAACTGGACAAAGATTATGAAGTTTAATGATCCCATTCTTAAGTGTCTGAAATTTCGATTTCACTGGTGTATATCAAATGCCAGCATAAACCATGGGACTAGTTTTTTGAATTTATTAAAACAGATACATAGTTACATTTACCGAGTTTAACATCTTTCCATTCCTTTACAGAAATCTGTACTAATGGCTAATAGTATTCCATTAATTACTTTAAATCTCTGACGAATAAAGTACAAAGGTTAAATCACATTTATTCCACTACCCTGCTTAAAATACTCTTCTAACTTGGCAACTACCATGTTGGCAAATGATTACATAGAATATGCTATAACTTGATATGCCCACTTGTAAGATTCAGCTCTTGAAATGTCAGATGTCATTACTATTTTCATTACATCAATTCAATGTCTACCAAATATATTTCACAATATAGTTCATCAGGGGTGAGGATGACGTATTTCAAAATCAGATGAAAAGTATTTAAGACACGTTCAGGTCATAATTTCTATTCATCTGGCAAACAGAACATACTTTGCAGTTTAGAAAAACTGACCACTTTGAATACTAAGAGCTTTAGGTTAACTGCATTGTGAGATGCTGTAGTGTAGGAGGGAAGGAGCTGATATCAGTCATTTTGAGATTCAGGCCATCAAAACAATTTTAGAACACTACTGCGAATACTTAATCCTCTTACTGACCTACGACAAACATATTTGATTGTTTTCTGGTCCTGTCCTATATATGTGTATCTTTCTTAAACCGTTATGCTGCAGAATATATATAGCATTGGGTTGGAAACGATTAGCTTCAAGACTTGCATTGCCACTATGCAATTCTGAGATGCGTAGTTGTCTTAACTTGTAGAGTATTCACCATGTGGTGAATAAATGACCACCTCTTGCCCACCCAGCTTTTCCCACATCAAACACATGTCCACAAACAAATATCTACAAATGCACTTAATTTTTTATAAAGTAATGACAATGTTTCACAACTGTACCTAACATTGTTGTTAAATTTGTGAAATTCACCTATACTTTATTTCAAAACATAGCACTGAATCTGCATGTGATATGGCATTTATGATTACAGGCATGGTTAACAAAATCTCGACTGATGTAGGTAAAATAATCTGTCATCTAAACCACTTCTTTCTCCTTTTTGTCTGGAAAATACTGTGTGTGCAAAGAACATACATACATCAAATATACACAATTGTTGCTTCCTTGATTGAACAATAAGTTAAGTACAGGTTTAGGATTTGTTACTGCTTCATTAACAGTATAATTTTGTTTTGTATATATATATTTTTTCATAACAACACATGACGACGAGCAAAGATAATGTCTCGTGCATATAGAAAATATAATTTTCATGCACACATTTTTTTCTTCAGTTTTTTTGTTTTTTTGATCTGTCGACGACATGAGAACATGTGTTCTTTCAAGAATAAACACAGACTAGCTTCCATGCAAGTTAATAGTCCTGCAGCCCGCCCGCCCGCCATCACAGAGCTGGTACTCGGTGTGAGTCAGTGAGTGAGTGAGATGTGGCTGCCTAGCCCAGCGTCGCGGCACCAGTGGATATTGCTTACGTCTGGGCGGTAGCGGCAGTGTTAGGAAGTGGCGACATACTAGGCGTCATGACAGGCGAACTCGAAACCCCGACAGAGCTGTTCACAGAGGGACCTACAGACAGAAGAAACCAAGCTTCAGTGGAAGTCGGACACGCCCAGGATACAACGTAACACCAGCAGCCAGGCTGTTCTCTCAGTGTATGTAAGTTCATAAAATACCCTCCCCAACCCCAAAATCCCAAGCATTTGAAAAACAAACTATCTATCATTACATTAGGGTTATTAATTTTGACTTTTTATTTGAAACATTTTTTAATTTAAGAAAATATAGTTTAAAAAACCCAAACTAATTTACTTGATGTGATGATTTATAAATGAAGCATGCTATTATATGGAAAAGTCAAAAAACTTAAGACTAGTTAATATTTTATAATTTGCCAAATCTACTCTTTAAAATACTGGCTGGTGGGTAGTTATATCCTAGATGCTTGCAAAGCAAGTGATAAAAGCATACACACCTTTGCAAGCAACCGAACAACAGATCACATTGCTAAATATACAATAAAATGCCAATCAATAAGATGCACTATGATAGGTATTATATAGGCTATCATAAGTTAGTTCAACAGAGGTATTTAGTGTAATTATATCTAAAATATAGTTTCACTGTAATTTATTACTGGGTAATCAATTCTTTTTAACGTCATATTTACAATATTGAATTACTTGTTTAGAATGTTAGTTCCTGTTACAGTTTATGCCAGTGTTTGTAATATAAAAAAAATATATAATAATAATGATAATAATAATAAACTATAAAAATTAATAACAAAAACAACAACAAAATATTAAACTTAAATGTTGATCAGAATGCACCACACCAAATTCCTGTCTTGAAGACAACAATGCATATGAAACTATAGACAGACTTTTCATAACACCGTAACAAACCAGTAGCAAATTCAGCATTTTCAAAATTTGACATGCAGGTTAAGAATGCAATGAATTTATCCATGACCACATCTGTTACAGCTCTTTTCATGGAAGCAAAGCTTTAATTTCAAACAGTATATGTAAAAAGTCACTTCAAACCTATGGGACAAAGCACGGGAAGGCAAAACAAGACAAAAATCACCAAACACAAGCAAGCCAAAAGCTTTTAAGCATAGAAGTATAGATCTGCAAATAAAACACTTTATATACCTGGGACTAATTTGTAGGAATTACCACAAAGCGGTTTAAATCTTGTCAGACTACCAATTCCGGTTATTATAATCCAGGATTTCAGTAGGGTTTTAATTTTGACATTAATGACAAGACCATCAAAAACTAATTAATCATTTAACAGACAGTTTTGCAAGAACCAAAACTTGTTTCTTATGATACAGAACCAAAGTATACATGAACCATTTGTTGAGTAAGACACAGCAAAACGATGTTGATCAACATTACAGTATGATTTACCACATACTAGATGTAGACAGAGAACATGTTTTAAATAATAGTTACTTAATTTCCACATTGTTTAAACAATTCCAAGAACAAAACAATGAAAAGGCATTTCCATGAAAAATTATACCTTTGTTGCATTAATTGCCACACTTCATTTGTCATTATAGATTTTAATAGATTGTACATCAGAAATCCATTATCACATAATTCAAATACCTATTTTAACTTGCACGTCAAATGAATCTTTTTTTTTTTTAAACATGACAAATGTAATATTGTATCTGATGCAACAAGGTTCATTTTCATGAAATTGCCTAACAAAGAAAAAACTGCGAGGAAATAATAAAACATAAAAGTATAGTGTAGAAAACCATTTCAACACAGCTTAAAATAATGAATTTACAAACGTTGAAAATGAGTGAAAACTGAATTTTAAAAACGTTTATACCTACACACTCAGAATCACACCAGAGAAATATTTTGATCATTATTTTCAAATATATGGTACCAGTATACAATTTTAACCCTCACATCCAGTCATCAAGACAACAATTTTAAATGCATATACCCCTGATGAATTAAATGCATTTGTTTTCCTATTCTGGTTCGACCATTTAAAAATCAACTTGCATACAGTCAGACCTCATTACAATGACCACCTTTGTCCTATGATCACCCTATCATATTGTGTTCGTAGCTGTAATAATTTAGTCAGGAGTTACCAACCCTCCCCTTTTCCCCTTGATGAATCACATCCCCACCCCAATCCTTTCCCCATTTGTCTTTTTCTTTCAGTATGTTGCTTATTGTTGACCTGTCAATTGTTTTACCCTCCTCTTTACTGAAATGACTAGCTATGTTATCTTGGGTAGCCTTTGGATGCTTAAGTTTTATAAACTGAAATTTCACTTTCTGAGGCAGTGGTAAATTGTGTTTGACAGTTTTTATCAGGGTGCTCAGTGATGCACATAATATGACAATGCACACAATACAAAACCAGAATATGATAACAATACTGTAATTGGTTGAATACCAATAATTGCTAAACAATACACAATAAAGAGTTACCTAATCTAATGATCATTCTGTGCTCTTTTTTTGTCGTTCAAAATAAAAATTGAGAGGCCATTATACCTTTATTATAAATTAACACTGTCGGTGTCGGAAGTCGAATGACACTGTAATGAGTAAGATTATCATTGTGTACGTTTGTTTCCATAGAATGTGGGTTGGATGGTGTAATGTACCTGTAACAACAATCATTGTAACAAGGTCCAACAGTATACTGACACACACACACACACGCGCACACACACAACAAATATCATTTCCACTATCGCAAGGATTTAAAAAAAACTATATAAATAATCAGTGCTAAGATTAAAACTTGATGCAAACATTCAGCACAGGTTCACACTATTTAGTGCATCAGTTAATGTTATCAGAAATTTATCATTTTGACTGGTTACATTTTAGAGTTAGGCACTTGCATCTTACGAGATGCACATGTGAATGAACAAACGACCACACGACACATTCAGCTGCATGTATACGTGTTTAACAGAGGAGAAACCAGTCTACCTCCTATCTGTCCTGAACTAGAAACAGGCGTCGGTGACGTGTGACCAGACATGGACGACATTCTACCTTGTTCTTTCACTATTGGATCTGTGGACAAAAACAGATGAAACATTACTATACAACTACTGAATCTGTTAAATGTACAAAATTATTTTTATTTAACCACAGAATCAATACATTTAGTTATATGACATATGGAAACCAGCTGTCGCTACATGGACTTCTCTGATTAGCAGCAAGGGTTCTTTTATATGCACTAGGATAGCACATTGTGGCCTTTGTTATACCAGTGGTGGAGCACTGGCTAGAATGTGAAGTTGCTCAGTGACTACACAAGGTGGGATCAATCCAACAACTCACCTCACCATAAGAGAACAATATTCTGAACTAGTCCTGTTCCTGACTTAACTAAATCATCTATAATCACATCTTTAATAACAGGTTTAACAGTTAAATAAAATGCATCAGTTAACCAAAATGCTGCAAATCATATTTTGTAAACAGCAAAATATTCAAAATTCTCCTTTTGATCAACTGAACATTTAAAAAAAACAATATTTAAAAAATTGTAATCAATAAAACAGTTAATAACATGATCAACAATTATTGAGTACTAATAAAAATAAATAATAAAATTTTAAACTATTTTTTTTAATTTTTAAAACAAAAGTTGATCAAAATCATTTCCTACATTTTGTGAATGAACTATTTGCTTGTGAACTTTTGTCTTATGGTATATACTCACAAAAATATGGATGTTCCATTGCTTCTCTAGCTGTTAAACGTTCTTGATGGTCGTACCGAAGTAATTTGTCCAGGAAGTCCAATGCCTCTGGACTGACTAAATGCTGGTTCTCACTGTGGACAAACCTTTCCCATCTCTTCCGTGAATGCCTATGATACAATAGTTGTTATAACAGAGATAGTGAAAGAAATATTTTATTTAATACACATTTATTTATGGCTATATGGCATCAGAACATAAACGTGTTACCACATGGGCTATTCTTACTAATTAGTAGCAAAAATCTTACATGCATTGTCCAACGGCATAGTAAATACTAAGGTCCTTGTTATATCAGTTGATGAATGACTGGCTGAAATAACAAATAGCTCAATGGGTGAGTCAATCAACAACCCAGTGCTGAGTTGCATCTCACGCCCTTTATACTGTAATAATGAACCTAGTTAGTAAATATGTAACATCAGTTAACATTGTGTACATTTGTTTTCACAGAATGTATTCTGGATTGTATACATCACTGTAATGAGGTCCAACTGAATATATAAACATATGCACACACTTTGTGTCTGCGTCTGTGTGTGTGTCTGTGTGTGCTTGCATGTAAATTAATGATTGGAACATGTGTACTTACCTGCCCAAAATGTCATTGAACCGTGGGTCTAAATCTATCTGGTACTTTTCAATATATGCATACAAGTCATCTGTTCCTAAAACCTTGGCTATCCGAACAAGCTGAAGAAATAGAAAGAAGGTAATAACATTACTGAAAAATTTATATATTGCAGTTTCAGCCTAAATCCCCTGCAGTCCAAGTGAAAACAATCAAATGGCTCACCAATGGAAAATGGTTACAGACCAATGCTACCTTGTAACAAAACTACACTTTTCCCTCTTATAAAATATTTAATGCCTCTACAATAAACAGATACTAAATGTCAAAGGAAGGCATATTACAAAAATCTCCGAAGAACTTTTGTTTTGTCATCATCTACATGATATACATTACAAAATATGAACACATTTAAAAAAAAGTAAACAGTAATAGCTACCAAAATATGTCATATTTAGCACCCGATATAAGTTTGGGTATACATAAATTTATATTCCTCAAATATGTTAACAACTTTAAAATTATCACAGTACTAATAAGATTAAAGGATTAATACAGGGGTTCCCCCAGGGGCATAAGATGCTGCAATGTAAGCGCTTTGACTGTTTTTGACCACTGTGTAAGCAAGTAAACTGACCCAATTCACACCATGCACCTGCACTCAGTGTTATTTGTAGTTACATAAAAAATATATGAGCACCTTAAACAATCCTGGGGAAATACCTGTAAATATGAGGAGTGAATCTAACCAAAACTACAATACAACCTGATCGTAGTTGTCGTGGCCATGGAAGAATGGCTCTTTCCTGAAGATCATGCTGGCAAACATGCAACCCAAGCTCCACATGTCCAAGGAGTAGTCGTACATCTAGCCATGAAAATATTAATTTTAAGTCATTACATTTGACAGATCTATACATCTTCTAATAACCAAATACAAAACACATAGCTCTGAAATGTATAAAGTGTGTTAACTTTAATTGTAAACTGATAGCATGTATGTTCTGTAATTTGATTGGTTAATGATGTTACTTTTCCGGGATCAAATGGGCAATAACACCCAGAAAGCGAATGATGATTTTAGTGAATCCATTATGATTTTCTGCTACATTTAGACAACTCTTTAAATTCATTTCTATCCAGTCAGTAGCACCGCACTTCGAACATTCTGCAGTAGATAGAATTTAGGACTGCCGCAAAATGGCCCTGTAATTCGTCACCATATTGCTAATATAATTTGTGTGATACCAAAATAAAACTGATTAACCGAGACAAGTAAATTGGTGTCCTACTGTCAGCTGTATAAATTTTGACTACATGACGCTTCATACACACACCTGATAGTCAAGTAGCAACTCTGGACCTTTGAAGTATCGCGATGCTACTCGAACATTGTACTCCATTCCTGGGTGGTAGAACTCGGCTAAACCCCAGTCTATAAGGCGTAACTGTCAAATAAAAGTAGCGCTATGTTAAAACATATGCAAGGATACTAAACTCGGCATTCATAACTAAAAATATGTATGTACATAACATTATTTTCTAATGTTATCAGGCACTGAATGGTTGATAGTAGTTTCAACATAATTTATAACTATCATCTCTGTTCACTGAAACAGCGGTTAATTTCCTTCTTATAATTTTGTGTCATTACTCCAAATAATGTTTTATTTTATTATAAAAAATAACACCAGGTTTATACAGAAATATGAATAAGTAAGGATCTAAATTACACCAATATTGTGTGGCAATGTCATTTTAAAAACACATAGTAAAAATAACTTAAATCACAAACCATACGACAAGGAGCAAATTGTCGAACCTTGCATGTTTTGAATTTGTAAACCAATTTTTTTTTTAATAATGCCCTCTGAAGGTTAGGTTAATTAATATTTAATATTATTATGATGAACTAAAAAACCTATGAATGGCAACACGTACAAAGTTTGTTAAATTACACCAATGCCATCTCTATAAACAAGTAAATGCTAAAAACATACCGTCTTTCTGTTGTCATGATCTATCATGACATTGTGAGGTTTAACATCTCGATGCATGATGCCCATACTGTGGCAGTAATCAAGTGCCTGCAATGGAGGTAAAACAGTTTCAGGTAAAACTACTGTAGTGCAATTAGTTGAACAAGGTGAGTCAACAATCATGTCTGCCAAGCTGGCCCAAAGTTTTATCAAAATATCCATTAAGATCACAAACGTACAGTATGGAGCTACCATGAACTGAAGGTTTAGCAACACCCCAGCATGAAAAATAAATCTAATATTGTGTGTCAGTCAGTGGTATACAAAACATTCATGTAAAAAAATTATCACAGATTTACAGTGTATAAAATTTAGCATAAAAATATATTCTTTATTCTTCTGACTACTACATTAATTTGTGTAAAATATGTTTTCAGTGGGTTCGAATTTTCAACTTTTTCTCTTATTTCCTTAATTAAAATTTATCAAACATAAAATAATATCTGTATTATTTTTGTAAGTTTAAAAAAAAATGTGTTGTGTTTTGACATACACAAAACATTAAAATAGTGCCCGAGACTTGATTTTCTATGTATTACTGGTTACTTTTTTTTAAAAGGTGGTAAAACAGACTAAAGAAGCACACTATTAGCAGTAATGTTTGTGATGTTGGGTGAGGTATCTTGCCTGAAGCAGTCAGAAGATTAAACAATTTGTTACATTAAAAAACACTGATAATCATCTATGCTTACCTTCAGTAATTCATATAAATAGAAGCGTATGTCGTAGTCTGTAAAGGTCTGATATAACGTCTGAAAAATAATTACATGATATCTTAGCCATGGAAGTATGTGTTACTGAAAACATGCATATACTGACTTTCTAATTTCTGTTGGCGAACAAACCAACATGTTGTTTTCTGCTAAAAGTTGTACATTTATTAAATTTTACATACAATACCGAACAGACATAGCATTATATAATGGACAATTATGGCAAAACTAATTGACGTAAATAGTAGTTTTCAATAAGTGTTTTCATTTGATAGTAACAAAATTAATTTGATATAATTTTAACTACCTTGTTATCACTATTAGTATCACTGTTTGAAATATGAGTTATACACAGTGATCTGGATGCTGCAAGTTTTGCAAAACAATTTAAGTAATAATTTTGAATATTAAAGTTTTTAAGCCACCACTTTGTACTGATCACGGGTCTGGCGAGTTTCAGTTTGTAAGTTTAGACAACTCTGTTACATGGTCTCAGAGTCAGTTTTGCTACCCCCATGAATATAACTGACTTTGCCTGCAGTTGTTGGCAATTTCTGTCATGGAAATGTCGAAATGACACCATTTAACAGATATTACTGATAGATATGTATTTGCTTACCTTGAAGTCTGTGTTGTTTACATGTTCAAATATGAGAGCAGGCGTCCGTGACTGAAACATTTAAAGTGTTATTTAATTATTTGCTACTCATTATTTAGCACATTAAAAATTAAGATTTTTGCATATGAAACAGTCTGAATATGTATTTTAATACTATTCATATACAATTTGATAATAGCTTAATAATAATTTTTTAAACATACCATGAAAGATTTTTCTGTAAATTCAATGGATTTTTAATTCTACTGCCATAGGCTTAAGATGAACAGATGTTACCCAAATGGGGTAATCTGTTTCGATTTTAGGTTACTCAATTACAAAAATGAACAAGGATGGGATGAAATAAGGATTACAATACACGTACTGGTTAAAATCATGGCAACCACTTTTTAGGTTGAGTCAGTATCAAGTATGTACATCAGTCAGAAATATTTACTTTTTAAAATATGTTTCACTATATGGAAATAAAAGTGGTTAAAAGCTGGTCTACAAAGTATTCTATGGGAAAAGCAATCTTTTTCAAATTTTCAAGCTCAATGACGGTTGAACACAAGTGTTTCCTTGAAAAATATCAACTTTAAATTACAAATCAATTCTTGGGTAAAAACATCATCACTTTGGTCTAAACATACAAAAAATCTATTATGAGTGCCTGGTACAGACCAGGAGATTTAACTGTTAGTCTAGCTTGTCGAGTTTCCAGACCAAACAGTTGTATCACCAGGCACTCGTGATTCTTTTTCTTGCCTTCATAAGAAGAGTAATAAAACTAATAGTATTAAAACACAGAAATCCATAATGATGTAATTCAAAACATTAAAATATGATTAT
>JAUTBY010199904.1:0-12285 GCA_032361585.1 Peltospira operculata | reverse complement strand
TTCATGGTGGCCGTTTTGGATGCATTGCCGTTAATACTATTTATTGGTAAGGTAAACATTACTTTGAGAGAAAAAATAGCTTAGTTCGCTGCATACATACTAATTAACACTTTAGGACCAAACATTTTGTTTGTTGTATTAGTTATTTTGTTATACGTAGTTTGTTATACCCGTTAAAAATTAATTGTAAAACATAAGGGAAAAAAAACGGGACTTTGTAATCGGTTTGTTATATCCGGTAGTTTGTTATAAGCATGTTCGTTGTAAGCGTACTTTACTATATATATATAAACTGATAAGAGTCTGTGATATATTCGCAGTATGAGCAGCATGGGCTCCAGCTTTTCCCTGTGTGAGTAGAGCTCCATCAATATATATATTAAATGATGTGTCAGTTGTAAATAAAATATGGATCTTGACTAGAAAACTAAAAATACCATTCTGGTAAAGTTGTGTTAAACTTTTGTAGCCATTTTATGTTTAAAAAAAATAATAATTAAGAAATGGATAATTTGGCAATGGGCAGGGTGGGCCCTGAACAGGAAATCATAAATTTTATTACTGTTTACCGTAATAATTAGGATTAATCTACATTATAAAATAGAACTGCCATGCGTCCATAATGTCCATTATGCCACCAGGTGTTTATCTAGGAAAACCAACATATTTTAGTTTGAGATTAGTTTTCACTGATGTGACAACATGACCTGCAGTGGAAAACACCTCTTCGCAGCCCACAGATGTTCCTGGGATTACAAGCTAGCACAGAGCAAACTTGCCCAAAATAAATGTGTTTAAAATAATAACAATAACAATAATAATAATAATAATAATAATAATAATAATAATAATAATAATAATAATAAAAAAAAGTTAAATACTTACATAATAAATTAATATAGTTTTTAAAAACCCAATAAACTACCAACATTTTTAGTGGTCTTTATTAGTGTATGTGAAGAAAAAAGAACTGGCTATGCAACCTTTAACTGGTTGCCAATTGTTTTGCGCTTTCATTTCTAACATAATACTCAATTGGAACTATGCAATTTGGAGAGTACCAGTCACTATAAAGCATATGGCTTTTTCCCATCTGAATGAAAATGTTTTTGTTTAAACTTCAATAAAATAAAAATAAAATACACTGGTAGGTAAATCAAAATTAGACATGAACCAAATATTACCGGTGCACTAAATACTTAGTACTAAAGAAGCTTTGACCATTTTTGAAATGTTTTGAGCAACCAGGAAATGCGCATTACCGTGACTATTGTAAGTTCAGAATTTGTATCTGATGATAATGAATGATCCAATCTTTACAAATTTGTGTTAGGTTTACTTATTTAGTTAATTTTGAAATTTAAGTTGACAGAGAAACGAAAATCTATATTTTAAAATATATCCGTATGTATGCCAAATGTAATAAATGCAAATATTTTTATTAATTTTGATTTACCCGTCTTTCCCCAGTATAGCAGATATAACTCTTCCTTAGCGATGACCCCCCCCCCCCCAAAAAAAAAACGTGATATGCAAACCGTGAACCTTAAAACTGCGATTTCGGTGAACTGCGATTAATTGTCCCATCCCTACCAAGTATTCCATTTCAAACAGTGCGGCTTAAGATAAGGTTTATTATCCATTACAACATAATTAAATGATAATTTGTAAACAATAGGGACCTGCACGTTATCTAGTTTTAACTCACTCTGGCCTCTGAAGAATGTGTTACGTAATACATTAAACTGGAAGTCGGGCAAGAATTTTGGTTTCTATTAGATAACGTATAGCAAAGATCAAGTGTTTTTTAATTTGACTCGCGAAAACGGGAGGTTTACAAGAAGCACTGGAGTTATAAAATATGCACTAATGACACTAGATACCCCATCAGACAGCCATTGGGGTTTCCATGACAATACTATGCGACTGATGCAGATATAGCCGTCAATATAAATGTCCTGCATGTGACATAAAAAATAAAGAAAATCATTGATTGTGATAGATGTGTTTGTTGTTTTAAAAGAATTAACCGACCGCTCGTAAATTATGAACACAACCAGTCAGGCTACTCAAAAAGTTTTCCTATCTAGACTGAACCAGCTATTTACTAGACAATGTTGTGTTTGACATGCCTTAGTGTCTAACACTGCATAATTGTTTTAATATTGAGATCATTCTTGTTTTTCTCTTTTCCTAGGTACATCAGGCTGTATGGACTGATGTTTTCAAAGGATGACCATATCTACTTGGTAAAGCTTCTGTTTGAAATGATTATTATTCCTGACCTTGAGCTCTCCACAGTCCAGAAGTTTTCCAACCAGCTCATATCAATGTTGAAGTAAGTGAAAATCTGTGATGCTGCTGTTCCATTTGAACTGCGGTAATTTTACAAGTAAATTTGAGATAACATGCATGCAATGATTATATTTCGCACAGTGCTTTACTGTTGTTTTAATATCTTTTTTTTTAAAAATTTTACATTCATATCATTTTTTGTATTTACCTTTGTCTGACACCCAATAACTGATCTGTTTTTTGTGCTGGGGTGTCATTAAACATTCATTATTTGTTATTTTATTCAACAACACACTCAACATATTTTATTATTAACGTTTATATTGCTGCATTTTATACAAATGACATCTTCACTTATGAAATGAGCAGGATATAGCTCAGAAGTTGGAGCATTCACTCATGGTGCAGTGGGTCATTGATTTGATCCTACCTCTTGGACCCTTTCAGCTATTTCTCGTTCCAACCAATGTTCCACAACTGGTTGATCGATGTCTGTGGTCTGTGGGATGGTGCATATAAAATACTGCTTGCTGCTAATTGGAAAGAGTAGCCTATGGGACTATAGCAAATTTTCTTTCTCACAATCATTATGGTCCTTAACGATATGCCTGTTGCCATATAAAGAAAAGTAAAAATGTGATAAATATATCACTAAGTAAAAAAAAATTCTTTCTCTCTACATGTAACCATGAATAAAAATGTGTCAAATTCGTCATAAAATAAAACTTTATCTTTTTTGCAGGAAAAAGGAACTGTTGTCAAGAGAAGATCTTGAATTGCCATGGCGACCTCTGTATAAACTGATAGAGTCTGTGATATATTCACAGTATGAGCAGCATGGGCTCCAGCTTTTCCCTGTGTGAGTAGAGCTCCATCAACACAAGCAAATAATTTGTTGTGGCTTGCATCGCAATTTGTGAATCATTCTAGATCACTTATGAATCAGTTTCACAGAATGAAAATGATCAGATATACCTGTGTGCTGAAAAAATGAAAAATAACTGCAGTAACTGCTAACCAGCTGAAAAATAATTGCAGTAACTGCTAACCAATTGAAAAATAACTGAAGTAACTGCTAACCAGTTGAAAAATAATTGCAGTAACTACTAACCAGTTGAAAAATAATTGCAGTAACTACTAACCAATTGAAAAATAATTGCAGTAACTACTAACCAATTGAAAAAATAATTGCAGTAACTACTAACCAATTGAAAAATAATTGCAGTAACTGCTAACCAGTCCAGATTGTTCCTTGATAATAACATAATAATAAAAATACTAGCAGTTGTACTTTAAGCTTTTCAACTATTTAAACAGTAATCTTAAAAACATGCATAACAATCTGCAACATAAATATTGATGGAACATGATAAAGAAAAAAGTCACATTTGATTTTTAAATGAAATAATAAATTTACATTTTAAATTATTTTCAGGAATATTGAAAGTGTTTTGAAGAACCTGGTGCGCACATGTCGAACGTAAGTTATTATTTGAATTTATTGTGAAAGTTAGGGTAGAGTTTTTTGTATCATTATTGGTGGGAAAATGAATGGTCTCTGAGGCTAATAAACCCAGTGTTTTTATGTGTAGTTCTTCATTTATTCTTTTTCTTTTATGTAGCTGCACAAAGGGGCAGTCAGATGCCTATTGATACACCGTAGTTGTCTATTATAGAGTGTGTCTTGTGGTCCAGTGCCTGTGATCCCAGTAACTCGACACATCTGTAACACTTACTGTAAACACGATAGACGTAGACCAAGTTTACTGACTTAATGAATAATGTTACATGAGCATGTGCTAACCATTATTTGATACAGGCATGATAAATAGTAGAAATAAGTAAGTTAATAGTTTAAAAGTTTATGTTAACAAATACTGATATAAATATGTACCCTTTTATGATTATGTTTTTAGAAGTGTTGTTTATTTAATTTTAAGTCAGAAAATGTTATTCAAGTCTGACATAAGTTCTAAGAATACTTTGAGTTACTGTACCCCAAATTAGGTATTCAACATTCCCTTGGGATTACATCATCTTTGGTTAGTTCATGTTAGTTCAGCTTCTACCCACAAGCGAATGCAACCTGCATGTCCTTACCACTATCTGTAGCTCTTGCTGATATCACTTGTGAATCATAGAGAAAAAAAGAAATGTTTCGTTTAATGATTCACTCAACATATTATTTTTGGCTATATGACATCACGTATATGGTTATGGACTATTGTGATAGTTGAAAATCAAAATCTGCTGCCACCGCACAGACTACTCTTTCCAATTAGCAGCAAAGGACCTTTTGTATTCAACATCCTAAAAACAAGATAACACATACCATGTAATAACACTGAACAAAATGTTTGATGTAATGGAGGTAGTTCAGGTATTTAGTCAGTAAATTTACACTAAGAAATGTTTCATTTAACAATGCACTCAACATATTTTATCTTATTGTCATGTACCATTTTTATATAAATGTTTATATTATTTACTGCAGCTATTTCTCCCTTGAGTCAACTCAAGAAATGTTGGAAGAGTGGCGCCCTCTGTTGTGTCCATTTGACATCACTGTGATCAAGGCCCTGAACTACTTGGAGTTGTTCCTCCCTACATCCCTCCCTCCAGAACAGCACCACAGAGGATTCAAGTAAGTACAAATAGACTACAAGGGATTGTCTTTCAGAAAAGAAAAAAAATCATAATGTAAATGAAATTACTTTCATATGATTATTGGTTTTATGTACCCGACCGTTGATTAACATATATTTTTGTCAACATTTGTTTGATCAAATGGACAATAATACCCATAATTTGAAAAACTTAATATGGTTATCTTCATTATAAACTGGTGAGTTTTTCTATAGAATTAACTTTATATTTGGTATTTCTTGGAATATATATAACTAGTTACCATCTAGCTAGACATCTAGAATCATCAACTTCCTCTATTATTATTTTAAAAAACCCATTATATTTTGATTAAATATAATTATTATTAATTTAATTTAATGTACATGTAATAACATAAATGTAGCTATTTTATGAAAGTTATAGGATAAATAGAATTCGCTGCTTGTGTTTTTTAATATGGAAAATATCAACGGAGTGTTAGTTAATTAGTATTTGCAGAGACAAATACCGATTACTAACACAAGGTTGATATTTTCCATATTAAAAAACACAAGCAGTGAATTCTATTTATCCTATAACTTTCATAAAATAGTTTTTTGTATCAATATTTAGAAAAACCGTAAACAAATTGAATTTTCCATAACCCTCGGATTGATCTGAATTAGCATAAACTGGCAGTCAGCTGACTGGACCTCTCGTTTCTGTTGTACGATGAATATTACGCCACAATATAGTGCTCTAATAACTATAATAATTAATGACTAAAAATAAACAAGTTAATTTTTTATAGTTTATAACTGTATAGAATACTTAAATAACTATTTAAAAAATAAAGTCTGCTGCTCATAAACATTATAAGGAGTAGTCAATAATAAAACAGTTCTTTCACCTTTGAACTTTAATTTGCTTAAAAAACGGGAAAGCCAGTCTTTCGTGACTGCTTGTTTAGAATGATTTTCTTTTAGTGACGTGATGGTACACAATGGATCATTTTGTAACAGGATTGTGAAAATGTGTTTGTGTTGATTTTCATGAATTAGAGAGGTTTAGATTGGTTACGTGTACGTGTACAGGTACGTGTGATGTTACATTACATGTACCCACAGTGAACTTGTAAAAACATTGTTTAGAAACTATGTTATCTGTATGTGTATGAAAACTGCGTTATGATCGTTCCGACTTTCTTGTAATGACCAATCAAAATAATACTTTTATTGACTGACTAAATAAATAAATAAACAAACTAAATTAAAAAATATACAAAAAATACATAAATAACTAACTACATATATCTAACTGACTAAACAGATATGACATTTATTGACTAAATAAATAAATAAATAAATAAATAAATAAATAAATAAATAAATAAATAAATAAATAAATAAATAACTGAACAAATAACTGAACAAATAACTGAACAACTGAATAACTAACTACGTCAATAAACAAACAAAGAAACAAACCATCCAAACATCCAACCTATCTCTCTACTGTGTGTTCGATATATAGATTGGATGTAGTAGGTTTGAACACGATGCCATTGATGGCTTTATAGTCTATTTTAAATGAAATACTGACATGCTTTCACAAGTGATTTATAATGCTTTATTCAACGCTATTCTTTGTAGAATAACTATAAAACAATCATGTATACATTGAAGTTTTAAAATAATATAATTTAAGATGCAGAATAATACAAATAGTGTGTTTATTTTCTACAAGTTTGTACTTACGTTTAACCTCGGCATTACAAGTTTATGACGTGTAACGTGTAGAAATACCACGACGTGCTACAAATGGTGACGTCAAACACTCAAGTAGGTCGCAACACGTACACGTAAGAAATCTAAACCTCTCTATTATTACACTTTTTAAGATGACAAAATCCATTTTTTTCTGGTGTTTGTTTATAAAACTATTGCTGATTGTGGCTCCAGTCTCATTCCCTACTGACCTTGCCAATTTGCGTATATCTTAAATTTGCATCATTTTGACATGATTAGATACATGAAAATATCTAATGGGTTTATGACATGAATATATGGGGTAGTTATAGGATAAATTCTGTTATTAAATTACTATAATTTGTTATTATTTGCAGGTTGTGGTTTGAAGAGTTGGTAGAATTATGGGAATCTTTTCACAATGGACCTTCATGGGAATATGTAAGTCATGTTGTCTGATACATTCACAAAATAAATAGTGTTTTTGTTTCATAACACACTCAAGACATTTTATTAACTGTTATATTGGTGTTGGATATATTTGCATTAAACAAATCCCTAGTTGTTTATTTGTATAATTACTGTTTTGACGTACAAGCATGATTATGTGAGTATTTTTAATCTTTTGTATAACTTACACACTCAACACATTTTTAATTAACAATTATATTGGCTCGAAAACATTTTAATTGGAATAATTCATAGTGACTACCTGACAGGAATCGATGTAAAATTGACCTCATGTTCAATCAGGGTGTACACCACTATGCTATTGAGACACCCTGATAATAGTTTATTTCTTTTCATATTGGGATGAAAATGCTCTATATAACTGTTATTAATTATTATTTTTAGGGTAAATGGAAAAACCCTAAGTGATATACAGTTGGTTTAATAATGTACCCTGTCAATGAGCCATATGGGTGATTTTGTTTTTGCTTCATGAAGATGGAGCTGTGGTGGTCTAGTGGTAAAAAGCACCTGACTGACAATTCACTAGCCAAGCTTAAAAACCACTAACCCTACGTTTGGATGTATATTTAGAATACTAACATTAGAAAGTAAAACAAAATTCAACGTGGTGAAACAGTGTTTATGAACAATACCGTATTTGATCGGGAACAAGATCATCCCTGTAAATAAACCAACCCGAACTTTGAGCATATCTAAAGAATTTGACCCACCTTGATATTTTGCTCATCGCCAATTTGTTAGTGGTAGTTAGAAACTCACTGCTGTAATCATTGGCACTACATTCAGTTTCAGTGAAAATTCACTGATTTGTTTATTCATTATTGTCCTAGTAATGTAGCAATTGCTGAGTAACAGTCTGCTTTTTAGCTGGACTGGTCTTCAACACATGTTCAGTGTTTACCTCTAATCAATTTCACTTTCCGAAGAAACTGATTATTTCTTTAATAATTAATTAATTTGCTTTATTAACTTTTCTTATCTAAAATGGGAACACTTGCATTTTAAAACATTTTGGTTGATCATGGAACAAGGTGCATTGCAGCAAAACAAACCAACCCTTGCCGCAGTTTCATGCATTCCATACTTTTCTCAGAAGCCGCAAAGTAGCAGTCTGATCCAGTTGGAAATTTCCAGCCATTTTCGATGAACATGATAAAACGGAATCACTACAAACATGGAATCATTTTTCGTTGGCTAAAACAGAACCGAATATGGCTATAATGGCATCTCATTGTATTGACCAAAATGGTACCTTTTATGTATAGTATATTTAAGTATATAATTATTCATAAGCTAATGTGACTAATAAAACAGAAGCAAAAGAAATTTTAACATAAAATTGTAATGAATGTTTTGAAGTCCAATCTATGTCCTTTTTAAACCAAGAGAAAACCCCACCCAAAACAAATCAGTTTCAACAGTGATTTAGTTTAAATTTTAAAAATGAGTATAACTTGACTAAATAAAGGTCATGCTATTTATAAAAGAATGCAAATAAATTAAAAGTCCTATAATTCTCATTTTAAAAACAACTGTTACCGTTTTAGTAATACATTTTGTTTCGTTTATAGATTTCAGTGCCGTTTTTGTCAACACATTATCCAATTTTATTCTGTTTTCGGTAGGGGCTATTTTGGCTGGGTTCCGTTTTCACTATATCCCATTCGGAAATCCACATTGTAAGCGTAGCGGAATGTAACGAGATGTTCCAATTGCACCTGATACTTTGTTTCCCCATCAGTGACTGAATGTGTCCAATCATCTCTGCAGATCGGAGGTGGGTTTTTTTAACGATCTGTATGAAAATAAATAATCTGTGATATGCTCAGAAAAGAAAAGTTTTGAGTGAATTGAAAATTGTTTGCGAATCTTGTATGCATACTAATACATTTTTTTTCTCGTATTTAACCATTTCATATCTAGAGCACTGTGTTTCCCACTATTCCCTAGAGACTGTGATTTTTTCCTCCCAATAGCATAACTCCTAATATGAATGCATAAATTCACAATTTAATAGTAATAATTTAAACTTTTGTTTCTGCAGAGCCTGGTGAACCTGTTTTCAAGATTGACATATGACAACATTGGCTACATAGACTGGACACCATACATCCCAATGGTAATTAACAGCTTTATTTGTTAATTATAAACTGATAGCAGGCATGTTCTGTAATTTATTGGTTGTGACCTGATGCCACGGTATGAGTCAGAAGTCGCAATCCATCATATTGAGTAATTGGCTAAATAACCCCCCCCAAAAAAACCTGAAATTTTTTATTATTCAGTTTTCTGCCACATCATTATATTTTGGAATCATATATAAAAAAGAGCAAAAAAATAAGTTCATGTTTGTTTGGAGTCAATTGCTGAAATTCCACTCTAATCAGACAAAACAAAGCCGGAATACCCTGTTTTCGTAACAACATTTTGCAGCGAAAACAGGCTCCAGCCACCAAGTTTCACATACCGCTGGAAAGCTTGTGATGTAAACTTTCCAAATATGGCATTTGTATCTGCATGTGTTAAGCTAATAGCCAATGAACAACATAGTTACCAATTCTAGTAGACCAAACAAATCCTATATTTAACGAAGATTACATAGAACGAGCTATGTAATTGGACAAACAGTAAATTCATAATGAGGCAGGCCCTAAAAAACATTTTGTTGAACACGCTCATTTGTTTTCTTTCATGAAATAACTAGTTTTTAAAATAAAATTTTCATTATCAGAGGAACAGAAGGTGGCATATGCTTTGTAAAAATTATATAAGGTCCCAGTCCCAATATGATGAATAGATTGAAGAATCAATACAAATAAAAGGTTTTCTCAAGCGAAAAGTGGCGATATTGTGTTAAAAATTCGGTGTCAATTCGCAGGACCCTTACAAATGTTGTATTGGTCTATGGTTCAGGCCAATCTAATTCGAAAGCGTTAATAAACTAATACGAAATAATCCAAACCTTTATGATGCTGCATGATGCACAACTAAAGCCAAAAATCAAATTTTATTTTATTAAATTTTTTTGTATATTTTATTAATCGGGTTAGAAGTTAGGCAGTTTTATGTGTTAGTGGGGATGCATCCATCCAGATTACTCTAATTTGTCTTCCTGTTGTTGTGTTTGATGTTTGAAAACATGGATTTTGTTGTTTTTATTAGATTTAATGTGGTTACTAAGGACGTCAGGCTATAAAACACCTGCTAACTTTAACGGCCATTTCCTTAGAAATGTGAAATCACGATGTGACAATATTCCTTTAACATTTATGTCCATAACTTATTGAAGAATCATCCGATCATTATTTTTCTTACACCATTTTAAAGCTGAATGTTTGTTCATGGCAGTGATGTGTAAAGCATTTTTAATTTTTTGGCACGTGCGACTCGAACTGTGGTGATGGATCACAATTGCATTAATTTTTGGGGATCAAATGGGCAATAACTCCCATGATGCTAACAATGATATGAAAAGTGATGTCATGAGCCATTGGAACAGTCATAGTTGAAAATTGCAAAGTGCATAAATGAATATTTTTCTAGAAACATAAAATATAAAGCTAATTCTATTGAAAAACTAATTAGTTTATAATAAACAGGGATGAGAATTTTCCGTGGATCCGCAGAATTCCGCAGATTTTGTGATATTTGGGATCGATCTCGTGAATCGTCTAAATCCGATGAGAAAATTGGGGGGTAGAGGGGGGTGAGGTTTAGTTTTATTAATTTTTTCAGTCCCGGTTCTCCTCTAAAGGAAATGGTATCCCATCTCAGATGGCTAAGAAAGCGCAAATACGATTGGCTGAATGTCATTACAATAGTCCAATGACAGTTAGCAACCCTAACAAAGATAATTACGATGTTAAGTAGAGTTTAATTGGCTGATTGCTGATTGAACTACCTATCGGTGACAACGATATATTTACACTTTGAAAAGCGAACACGCACTTTGTCAACCTCCACAACCGTGGGAGAGTTTTTACGCTTCGGCCGTTTTCAATTTCCTTCGTCGTAATCCGATGTTATCCGAATGACTAAAAGTAACATTGTCCATTTTCTTATCTAATCGGCCGATTTCGTTCATGTCACGTTAAGTTACGAAACATCCTGGTTACAAGTTCAAAGAAAAGACATTGTCGCGTCATGTTCAATCCACGTACGTTCTTATGGACGCAGCACATTTTCCTTTGTGCAATGCCATACAGTAACCGAAATAAACATATAAAGAGGTTTTGCCATTATTATATCAGTATTGCAATAGCGAAATGTTTGGATGTAAGTCACTAAAGTAAACACAACACCGTCTGATATCAATGTTTTCACGCATAATTTTCATATTTTGCTAATAAATTACTGTAGCACCCACAAAGTGCCTTACCAGTGCATATTAGTTTATTTTGTCAAACATTTAACAGTTGTGTTGTAACTGAGCGATGTGGACGTTGTATTCGCATTGGTAATCGCTGTAAGACTAAAATGTTGACATGTGTCACATGGTGAGAACGGTGATTACCATAGTTATTTTGTATACTACTAAATTACTATGCAGATGTTATCTTTCACAGCATGTTGAAAATATTAGAAACAGTTCAATTTGAAATACATATATAGGCCCCTACCTTTTTGTAACAATAAAACGTTTATGGATAATTTTATCTTCGGTGTAAAAGTAATATGTAGGCCTACACCGCATACTTCAAAACGAAACTACAGCGTTGCACGACTGGATCGTTTGTTAACTCAAAAAATAAAAATAATAATACAGTGTTACTGTACATTAGAGGACCAATTAAAAACATTATTTATGTGTAACAAATAAGTACATATATAGCCACTAAAACTCCAAAATGAGGCATTATACTGGATAATATTATTATAAGTTTTAGAAATTGCCAGTTCTTATCAGCCATGAACCTCATAATCATGGCGATAGGAGTTAATGATGTTTAATAATTACAATATCAAATACTTAAATTTACAAATCCAGAAGACAAAACTCTGATAAAGGAAATGCTAGAAATGCTAGAAAAAATAAGCAATCTACATAGACTGGTCCCCTCCAATAATTCTGTACATTTTTGTTGATGACAGTTTTAAAATAACAAATTTCATTAATTACATGCATGGAAATAGCCTTTCAAGCCATCAGAATTTCAAAAAT